>DWPQ01002354.1:0-10734 GCA_018251795.1 Perichares adela | reverse complement strand
GGATTATTGCACACGTCGGAAATATAAAGTGATTTGACTTGCTTCGATAACATGGCTGGCTCAGCGTTGAGGCGATTGATGGCTGAATACAAACGTAAGCAAATCTATCATCATTATTTTGTTCATATTGACAGAACTTTAAAATTGAATGTTGAATCCATTGCTACTGATCTTTATCTATCTATCTACCTTTCTTGTATTACCCAATATCCTTTTCAGTTTAATCTGACATTTGTTGTCGTTGCGGCATCAATATAGGAAAATAACATGAATGTCAACTATGTGTAGTGATGTAGTTTGTTTTACACACTAACATCACATAAACATCTCCTCGTCTTAAAGTGAGTGGTGATGAAGTCTTAAATGACGAAGAACTTAATTTACTTCATAAAAGCCTATTCACATTTATCTCAAACAAGCTTATTAAAATATTCCTAGTGAGGGAAGATCTTGTGTGATAATAGCAACTAGAACATACTTCTAAAACTTTTAAGGTTGGTAGGCTATCCAAGGCAAACCCTTACATACCAAGTATCTGATGTCCATGAAGGATATATTTTACTCTATTTGTGATACTTTTATAAGCGTCAATGCTTAATTTTATCTGTGTAGTAATAACTTTAACAAGGAATTGTGTAATATGATGGTAATTTATGACAGCCCATGCACATACAAATTGCTTGCCTTACCAATGCTCTCTCTATAGAAAGTGTGAGTTATCCTATGTAATCAGTTACAAAACTTTATAAATGTAACTGTATTAAAAATATCATAGATAAATTGCATCATTATTACTTGTCAATTACAATAGTCTGCAATAGTACCCAGTGCCCAGGTACACAATACTCTGTGCAATATGAATACAGATAACTTTCTCCTACATTCTATACTATATCCGTAATGTTTGCAAAAAGGTTGCAAGGATGTAGTTTCCATAATATGTATTGTCATTCAATGATTATAGTTATTTAGAACTTAATCATATAAACTCTTATAATGTACACTTTAATAGACACATTAGTAAGCATAACATTACTGTTCTGTAATATGGTAGATTTTAATATTAGTTATGTCTAATTACATTGTAAATGTTATGTTTATATCACAATATGATACTGCCTAATGCAGCACAGAATAAACTAAAGAATTAATTAAACTATGAATTTAAACCATGCAAATAAAATATTATTATTGTAGTATCAGTGTCAGTTATAAGAAAAATAATTTTGATCATCATAATATTCCAATGCTATATTAAATGGAACTGTGATATCACAGTCTTATCACACTTACTGTCATTATACAAGCAAATTGCTTGAGTAAATTAGTCAATTATTCAATTTACTTCTCTGTTATCTGAACCATTGACATGCTTTATTGAGAATTTTAATCATCTTATTTTGTGTGAACATCTTCATTTCACTCATGATGAAAAAGCATTAAAATTTTTAGTTTTTTTCAGATAACAGTCAAGATTTGAATGAACCAACTGTTGGTTCCATAGTTATCCACTCTAATATCACTAATCTTGATAGTCTCTGTTTGTAATTTAGATTTTTAATTTAATTCAACAGTCCACAACACAGGAACTTTCAAGTTACCATTTCATCTATTCTTATGAGGTGAACTGACAATTGTTACATTACAAATTTATGTTTTATTTTTCCAGAACTAACACTCAATCCTCCTGATGGTATCATTGCTGGTCCTATTAATGAGGAAAACTTTTTTGAATGGGAGGCTCTCATAACGTAAGTAACGGCTGTTAAGGACATAAATTATTAATCCTCCCCTTTATTCACTTGATCATGTGGTTTAGAAGTCAAATATTAAAGTACTAAAGTATTACAATTATTAAGATATAATTCCCATTATGTAGTTATCTATATTATACAGTAAATTTGTATTTTAGTTATAATTCCTCAATCATTAAAATTTGAAGTTGTACTGAAAACTCAAAAATTCAAAATCAAGTCAATTCATATAATAAGCTGTTCTCTTACTCTCACAGAGGGCCAGAAGGTACTTGCTTCGAAGGAGGTATATTTCCAGCTAAGCTAGTGTTCCCTCCGGATTATCCGCTGAGCCCTCCCAAAATGCAGTTCATCTGTGAAATGTTTCACCCTAATAGTAAGGAACTAAATAAATTCATGTACTGTTTATTACTAACATTAATCTTGACTTGTGCAATGATACTTCATTTTTTCTATTGTCTAGTATACGCTGATGGCAGAGTGTGCATCTCTATCTTGCATGCTCCAGGAGACGATCCAATGGGGTATGAGAGCAGTGCTGAACGGTGGTCACCTGTTCAAAGTGTAGAAAAAATTCTTCTATCTGTGGTCAGCATGCTAGCTGGTTAGTAACTATTTTTCTATCCTCAATAATTATGTTTGAAGTATAATTAGTACATTCTTTTAAAAAATCTTTGTATTTCAATGATATACAGGTGGATCCCATAAGTAGTAGTAGTCGGCGAAGAGGGAAATAACTATATAACACCTCTATATTTTTGCATCAGAAGTATTAAACATTATATTTAATTACTAGCTGACCCTGCCAACATTGTTTTGCCATATAAAGTTGGCGTAAAAAATAAGGGTTGGTGGTAGAAAGGTGGGGAAAATTAGGGGTTGCATGTATTATATTGGTATCACATCATATATTTAAAAAAACAATTTAAATGATAATATATAATGATAAATAAACTCTTTATCCCTTAGGGGTACGAAAAATAGTTTACAACCTATACTCAGACCTAATGAATATACATTTAAAATTTCAGAAAAATCGGTTGAGCCCTTCGGACGTGTATGGCAACTAACTGACAGTAGAATTTTAAATATATATAAGATTTTAATGTTATTTTATTACTGTTTACAAATTATATGTTCTAATTTCAAAGTTTGTAAACAAAATAATAAGTACAACTTAGGAGTTCTCCACAAGATAAATTCTACTAATCTACACATGGTGTGATTGAGTCTCACAATTTGACATCACTCAACTTAGAGGAGAACCAAGAACCACAATGGGCCAATTATGCCAATACTCTTAATTTTTGTAGTATTAATTGTTATATTATATTCCAGAACCTAACGATGAAAGCGGCGCTAACGTCGATGCAGCAAAGATGTGGAGAGAGGATAGAGAACAGTTTAACAAGATAGCTGAGCAATTGGTCCGGAAGACTCTCGGGATAAATAACTTGTAAACGTAATATGTGATGTCCTGATGTTATCGATTGTTATTCATTATCAAGAATTGATATTTTATAATTATCTGCAAGGTTTCATATATATTTGTTAAATTGTATCTATTAGATGAATATCGCTACCGAAATAGAAGGCTAGTGTCGCAGGGAAATTATATAAGTGGTCATTTCAATTTTTAATGCTCTTAAAATATTTAATATTCTTGGTGATTTTATAGAATGAGTAGACTCTTAATTTACCTTTTAAAATACACTTTGGATGGTGCTTACTATGCACTGTTCAGCGTTATATAATAATAATTTAACGTCCTTTAAATGTTCGAGGCAAGTATGATACTCAAAAATATAATTGCAAAAGATTGAATAATTACAATTTGTGTTTAGAATCGAATGTTTTAAAAACGATTACTCATTAGCTATGCTTAAGATTGCTTTCATATTTTGATATACCTTTCATCCTACCATTCCATTTATTTCATTGTATTGTATTTGTAAATTTGATTCACTCAAAAAGTATTCAATATGATTACTTAATGCTTGTGCTAAATTTCGTTCCTTAGAAAAATTATGCTGTAGGTATAATTCTGATGATAAATTCATAACAAGAACATTGCAGTGCCTTTTTACATAAGGTTTCTTAAATATATAGATATTTCTGTAACCCAAGCAAGTGGTAGATAATTTTTAATATGCAATAAATTATGAGATACATAAGTGTTGAACCCAAATCAAGCTTTTACACGTTCAATGTTATATTTTATTTAGTACAGTGGTTATGAAAGTTAGAACCGATGTGAGATTTAAATACACCATAATGTCTGATACTCAAAGATGGTAGGTAAAATGTGGTAAAATTTGGAATCAAAATTCAATTTTTATTTTAACATCTTAGTTTTCAATCTTAAGATACTAACTAGTGATCCATGGAAGTGGCCCTGGATATAATATGTGCCATGAGGCTTATCAATTGTATCTTCACTGAAGTGCTCACACCGACACCAAGTAAATTATAAGTAGTAGTTTTAGTGCTACATTATGTATCTATTCCTTCAAAATATATTGACGCGTATTTTTTTATTACTATTGGTATTTTACAATGCTGGGACTTCGTAACTATTTATTTCGTATCTATATGAATTTATTGTATTGACTGAATACAAAGTTTAATAAATAGAATTGAATTATTTTATAGTTACTAAATGTTAATTAGCGAATGACTTCATTTTGAAAGCTATTTTTGAAATAAGTATAAATATACAATTACCATAAATAACTGTCTTTGATTTCATAACATCTTTGTGATTTTGGGGTTAATAACAACACCACTTGAGTTTTGGGCTCAGGCGCAAAGCGTCTCTTTCGCAAAATGTCCCCTGGTCATAAAACGTCTCTTTAGCAAAATGTCTCTTTGGCAGAATGTCTAAAAACGATTTTCAAAACAAAATCATTTATTAAAATAAAGTAAGTATCAAACATTTTACACATATTCAAAATTTAGATCAAAAGAATCAATACTGTTACTAACATATCCACAGATAATTTTCATAAATGATTAACATAGTTATTGTAAAAAAGGAAATATAAATTGGTATATGTGACATATCTGATGAAATATATCTCAATTGTGGTACTAAAATTAACTTTTGGTAATTAATAAAGACTACGAACGAAAATATTTTTAATATCATTTTCAGAAACTATAACAAAAATATCTCTTCGCAATCAAATTAACCTTGATTATCTATTAAAATTTGCTACTTTTTTTTTTGTAAAGGTTAACAAAATAAACCCTGCCCAACCGGAAAAAGATTATTAAACCAAGTCAAAATTCAACTTTACAAATAACGAAGAGCAAAAGTGATGAAGAATAAATAATAGTGAACGCAGAAGTTATTTTATTTTATAGGATGGTGGCATTTTTGGGTACCATTGGTTTCCATAATAGCGCCTAAAATTGATCATTTCTTGAGTATCTGGAGCTATACTTCAAATGTAAAAACCCCCAAGATGCAGGGATTTGATCACCCGGTACCTGTGGTATAATTATTGTCTCTATAAATAATATCTAATCTGTCAAATGTATATTTTTTTTTAACTTTCACTTCCTGCTACTATTTCTGTTATTGTAGTCATTAAAATAATGGCTTTCATCCATTATTGCTGGTCTTATTGTTCGTCTGATGACGAGAATAGACTTAAAATGGCATCTATATATTTTTTAAGTTATCTATATATAAATACGTGAAGCGAAATCTTTCAATTCCTTTTTACGAAAATTGCGCGGTCGGAGGAGTATGAAATTTCGCACACTTTTATAGTTTATGTGTAGAAGAAGTGCAGAAAGCTAATATTTTTCAACAATGTTTATCAAGTACATTTCTACAATAAATAAAAAATTAGACGCACAAAGACACACCTACATGCATACTCGATATACTATTTGGGCGTTTATTATGCAAATGGCGGTTGTCAAAAAAGTTCGATTGAGATTGAAGTTTGATGTGTATGGGATTAAATAAACTTTTTTTAATTATTATTATCTGGGAATAGAGGTCTCAAGATTACATTTTAACAATTTTTCAATGAGTTATGGTCGACTTTCGACAACCACGCGATCTCTAGTAAGTTTAGATGCGTGACGCTTATCTGTAATATTTAAAGGCACTGTTTCATTTAGTTTCACAGGTGTTTTCAGTTTATTGGCTCAAGTTTTGTGTTTGTATTATAAATCTTTTTCTTAACACGAGTATGGTATACATTTTTATGTTTTTCAAATTGTTGCAGCTATTGAATCTCGTCGACGCCGCCTTCTCCGCCGCCGCTGTGCACATGTTCACATTATTCTACAGTAAATAATAAACGATGCTGCAACTTGTTGTGCCTCTTAAAACCACTGTTGGCCTGGCAGGAAAAACGATGGAAGATGGACAGTGAAATTGCATATATACTTGCGGTCTCCAATGCCACAGCTACTGCAAACTTCAAAGCCATGGTTAAAGAGATCAGGAAATGACGTTAAAGAAAATATCGTATATGGTTTTAGATGTTTTTATTGCGTATTTTTTATACATTTATTTGTTTTCACTACTATTTTTATTGTTTATAATACTATTTTCCATCGCCATATCCGTCGTTCCGCAAAGCCGTGTGAACGTGTAGTCATGTATTTTACTGTGGAATAGAAGATTTTGTGCAAACGTCAAGCCCATGTCGCAGTCTAAAATTATAAGAAATAATGTACTCATCATAATACTCGAATATGGCTCACTAGAGTCAACTTAATGTAACGTTTAAGTATAATATTACTGAAACATGTGAAATATTGTCTATGTATTAATCAATTCTTAAAAATAAAGTTTAATCGCTAACACTAATTTCGTATAATTTTTCTTTTTGAAATCTACATAAAATAGAACGTTAAAAATAAAAAAATTATATTCAATTACAGTAAGAGATAGATCAGCAGTTATAGCCTGGTGGAGTTAACATCGGTCTCCCAAACGGCAAGGCCCAGTTTCAAATCAATTCTTCTGCACTTCTAATTTTTGTATTGTATCAGAAATGAATTATCATTTGAGGAAATATTACATCTGCATTTCTGAAAAGGTATACATACAGGTTTCCTCACGATATTTTTTTATGGAAGGAATATGAAGTGCTTTTTCGCACCTAGCCAGCGTGGTAGACAATGGCCTTCGAAATAACCCCTCTTAGATTCGATTTTGCCCCCTCTTTAAGAAGGTGAAAACTTGCCAAGTCAAACCCTTCGAAAAAAACTAGAAAAACGAAACAATTCTATCGACCAAATTCGATAAAAGGCAAAAATGTTGATGATGAAATAAAACGGATATGGGGGTACAGTTCGAATCACGCATAGTTACATAAGAGAAAATTATGTTTTCAAAGAAGTGTGAAGTCTGCCATTCCATACTGGCCTAGCGTTGTGGACCATGGCCTTTTACCTCTGAAGGGCTGTAAGAGGACACTAGCGCACATTCTGTCCACGTGAAGCTGTAAAGTCCACGGAAATATGGCCATCACTCGAGCCTACCTGTGGTGATTGATTATGTCCTAGTTAAAGCTCTTCATTTCCCATTGGCTATTTCTTTCTCCAAAATTAATATTAGGCGTTCGATAGCAAAGCTTATCGTAATCATTTGATATGTCTAAATAATCATGCGTATCAAAAGCCTCCTTCCTTTTCTTAATAGATTCCACACACAAGAAGCTCTAGCCATTTCTGTCCTGAACGTATTGGGATCTTAACAAGTCACAATACAGTTTTTGAATAAACATTTCTGAATTTAAAGTCTAAATGGCCGATGAAAATGTAAAACCGTCGTTTAAGCGCTTGGGCTACATTAACGTAATTGAAAGCTGAAAGTCTGCGGGTATGACATAATACGAATAGCTGCTAATTCCAATAGGGGTTTGTTATAATAGTTATTTTAATTAACACTAGGTGGTCTAATCCTGGATGGCATGGCAGCTTTAGATATTTATTTTGATTGAATTTTAAAATCATGACTTAAAGTTTGAGAGTGCACTGCTAGCTGTAAAAAATAATAATTGGAAAAAAATTACAATATTTTTGAGCTCATTCATTACTCATTCAAATATATATCTATTAACATAAGACTTTCTCAATAATGCTTACTTGGAAATCGTTACGTGGAAGTCACTCTCTTACCGTTAAACTAAAATTTTGAATCGACGCATTGCACAATTCATCGTTATCACTAACTAACCAATTCAAAATCAGCCCTAACATTCGTCCACTAAATGCTCACTTCTTTGTTAGCCGGCATTCATAGTTCACACAACCCCTCCCTTGCTCTCTTCAGTTCATATTAAATTTATTCTTACTTTCAACATTAAATAAAACGTATGTAAGATATAAATTGTTAATTTATTAAGTGTATTGTAATCCATCCTGTGTGATATAAGCTAGGTAAACATATTTTCAGCTTTATGTAATTTGAAATAACAGTTACGAATAGAAGGTTATTTGTTCTTGGCCCCGAAAAAATACGTCACGCACTGCGCACTATTGCTGGCTCGTTTACTCTTCTTACCCTTATATCACACGGTCCTTTTCTATGTCATTCACCCTACGGAGAATAGACATCGATCCGCAGTTACCAGTCAGTGTGCACGGAGAATCCGAGTAAAGAAGACATACTTTGGTACGTATGCTAGCGCGCGAACATGCAAATACAGAAGCCAGGCAAGCGAAAATTATATTGAATAAAAAGAATTACCCATTAAAATGTCTTTTAAATTATAATCTATATTTTATTTACATGGCTGAGCGTCTAAAGCAGTTTATTTATGTACTTATATGTATTAGGACATAGCGCGCACTGAGCACGCCAAGCGCGGCTGGTTTTGATACGTGGAGTTGGGTGTTGGCGACCGTTCACAGCAATCTATTCAGGAGTGGTTTTTATGCTTCGAGAGGCATTAAGAATCTTTGAAGAATAATTCAGTTGGATTGTTACGGTTTATAGCTACGAGTATAGTGAAAACTTTTCAGAGGCTCTCTTGGATGACGTGAGAACTTTCTATGAACAGAATTTATACCTCACCGCGTGATTAATTCGTATGAGCTGCTTAGCGCTTAAAGGCTTCCTCAGTTGTAAGTGCTGACTCTTAACTTATAATAAACAATATTTTTTATTAGATATATTGTCATGTCCGCCGGTTGTCTACTAAAACAATAAAAAATCACCAGATAGTTAGCATAGGCTTTGTAATTCACAAACTATGTGTTTTATTATCTGGAAGTTGGTGTTGAAGTGCAAATAGAAAAAATATAATAATAATAGGAAAATACGATATATAAAAATTGTACGTTAGGTTCAATACAAGTTGACGACAAAAATTCATTTAACACACTAAATGTGCTATCCAAAAAGGTGTTATTTGTTACTTATAGCTGTGCAATTCTCATCAAGGGATGCGTTTTAGTCAGAACAGGTAGAGCTGAGCACAACTATTAAAAATAAAATAGTTACACAATATTAATAGACATTTTTTATTTATCTTGATCAATACATATCTCCCTTCGTGTCTAATTCAGGTTCAGAACTTGTTTTTGAGTTTTGTTTTCGTTTAACTAAAACTTTTTAATACTTTAAATAAACTCCATGTTTTTGTTGTCTTGTTTATTAGGTATGCAATCTCTGAATGCTACTTCATAATTAAATTTAAAGCATTAACGTCATTTGACGTCATGAGACCCGACACGTAAAACCCTAATGGCGTTTGTTGGTGTACGAAGTTCATGAAGATCTATGAATGAAAACAATACTGAAAATGTATTCACAACGTAACAGGAATAATTCGTCAGTCCAGGTAAGGCCGTATTAGCTTAACAAGAGCGCTTGCGCAGCGTAAAGTCGAACCGTCGTTATTAGTTGATTGCAACAAGAATCCACTTTAACACAGGCAATAAATCGTACTATTTCTGAATAAAGGCACCTTTTAACATTATCGCTGGCGTCGCCTGCAATGAGTAACACGCATCCTTTGTTTGAGTGCTACGCAATTGAATGGCTCAGCATTTATATTTCACATTTCCTTTTCCTATAACATTCCTAATTACATAATAATAATATATTTCATAGCACGTCGCTAGCTGCCATTGTGACACGTTTTCATACCATTTGTGTATGTATGCTACGATTTTTTCCGATAGTTGATTATTCTGAGTGTTTGTAGTAGGTGTTCCAAGTTTGTGTGGCCTATTCAAATATACCTACCATAAAAACTTTATCTTATTTGTATCTCAATAAGGTCGTAATTAATAAACGCAAAAAGGTGTTTATCTCCATATCAGACTCAGTCTTGTTCTTCGAACCGATTTCGAGATAGAACTTACAGCCTTTGGGAAGTGAAAGCAAAAAAACTGTTACGAAGTTCAATAGGATTGCAGTTAATCGGATAAATAACAACTTCGTAAGGCGACACGCGGGTGAGATTCAACCTTTTATTACTAATTTAATCTAAAAGGAAATAGAATATAGGTATAAGATAGAGTTCCAGCGTAACCGTAGGTTCCTGATCGTATTGTTCCTGATTAGGTCTATGTCATTTAATACTTCTTTTTTTAAACCACGTAATAGTTATTTGGTTACGATAAACACCGACAATATAATAATAATTATAGTTTATATAAATATTTTATACAAGCAGTAGGTAATAATAGAGGTAGTACCTATTGGTTTGAAGGCACAATGTCAAATTCATCATCATCAATCTTTAATTTTTGTATTATGACCATATTAGCAATTAATTATCATTAGTTTCGGCAGAAAAACATTGTGGAGCAACCCGCACACCTGAGAACCAACCAATCTGCAATTGACTTTGTCCTTAAACCATTACATTGTGGAAGCAGACCAGAGCCCCTAGACAAAAATCTTAGCGGTACCGCTCACGCTCACGCCATTTTAAAAATGTATGGTAATGACAGTCTCTGCGGAAAGGTTTTTGGCGTGACAGCACATCATCTTTCC
>DWPQ01002353.1:0-10738 GCA_018251795.1 Perichares adela | reverse complement strand
TCTAATGATGCTGACAGAAAAATCGCAGTCGCCATATTGACCAATATAACGAAACGTTACTGAAACTGGTTGACATATTGAGTAGTGATTAACATTTGCCATGTCATCTGTGCAAAGGTTTTTTGTTGCTATAGTATTCTACTTTGTCTGGATTACACACATGGTGTCGATGATGCCGAAAATGCTACATTTTACCCGAGCGAAGCCTCTTCTCGTATTTTTTTATTTTTGTTTGCCTGTCTGTTTGTTCCGGCTAATCTCTGGAATGGCTGGACCGATTTTAATAGATTGGAAGGTAAAACAGGTTTTGAAGTATCAAATAGGCTTTTTATTTTGGAATTCCCGATGGATCGGTATTTACACTGATTTCCACGCGCACAGCTAGTCTGTTATGTAAATAGCTGCTAAGATCGGGAATAAGCCAGGGAACACTCTGTTAAAAGGCACATACTCTACTCTATCACATTAGTATTCGGGGTAGTAATATCGTCTAAATACATATTTGAATAATTTTGCACAGCCCTGCGAACATGACGTAATGTTGACAGTGTCGGCTATTTGTCCGACATCAAAGGCGATGTCCCACTGTAAGTTTGTGGACTGTGGTTGTACCAATACCTAGAGATCTTGGGAGTTGAGAGTGATGCTCGGACGATCAATCACCGGTGAACTTTAACGGTGAGTTCACGACGCACTCGGGAATAGTAACAATGGCCTAATTTCCACACCGTGTAAATCATTTCACTGTTTTCCGTTATAGACTAGGAGGGTGTATGACATGTGTTTCTTATGGAGTATTTTATTTCTTGAAAATGTTTTTAAAAAAGTTTACTGATAAAAATAAATTAATAAAGCATTTTTTATTGAGGATTTTATCGTGGTTAAACTTCAGATATACAACATAAACACAAAAATCATAATTATATACAACAATCACGTTTTCCGGGATTTATTAAGTCAGCTACTTGTCAGTGACTCCCCTGGCGTGTATTGGTGCAAAGGACTATAACCATGACGACCACTGCTAATTTTTCAACTACCATATTTCTTTTATTATAATAACAATCTGAAGTATAAAAATCTTTACTGAATTATTTCGAAAAGACTATGCAGTAAAATTGTAGCTTTATTTTATACAACTAAAATAACAGAATGACGTCGGACACTTTACAAAGTTAGGTATAAAATAAAGAACTTCACGTTTCAACTTAGTTATGACAATGAAACTTGAAGTGCTTTTTGAACGGTAATTATTAAAAGAAGAATATTTCAGAAATACATTTGACTGACTATTTTTAACAGACATAAAAATAATGTTTTTTTTTTAATATAATTATTCTGGAAACGAGTACTTGGGGAACTGATTTGGGGAGTATTCACTCGGTTATAGATTACCGTAATATCAAGTGCTGACACAGTGTTAGAAGGATTTCAGCAAACTAAGCTTGTAACAGTACATCTCGTAGAAATACTAGTTAGAGTAAATTTATAGCTATCAGTGAGTGCCTGTATTGTACATCAGACACTGGTATAAAAATAACAATGAATAAATATATACAACCAGGAGCGTATTATCGTATACGGTGGTAGATGCCATAGTCGGTTTTTTTTTATTTGATACTAAATTACTCAAACAAAAATTGTGTTTTCAAATTTAAAATTTATTTTTGACGTTGTTCCATAAGCTTCCACGTTGTAACATTTCTTAGTTAAATATCTAGTTTTTTCCATTTATTACGGAATCCTATATATTGATCTAGATGTACGAAAATGTTTATATATATTCACTTCTTTGATAGATTAATGAGAATATCCTAGAGGATACCCTGTATTGTTTATAATATTCTTGTTTGTTCACTGAGTGTTAAAATCAATATTCAATTACATTTACGTTGAGCCCTCATACGTTATGAGCCCCTAGACTACATCGAGTAAGAGGACTGAGTTGAGGTCACAAAGACTTAATGAAATTCCAGGGCCGTAATTGAACCTATTATATCTTGTTAAATCTATTGTGTGTTCAAACAATGAAATATGTGTGGGCATTAATTTGTACCCACTAATTTATGGCGGTTCGATTAAATTGTACAGAAGGGTGCGTTTGAACAGTGCATCCCGGATGGGTTTTTAGGGATGTTAAGACGTTATAAACAATGAGATCATTGTTAAATTGTTGATAATAACTGTACTTATGTTAGATTCGGGTATTCTCTACATTTGAGACAGGGAAGTAACTGTCCCCACGCTGGTCTAGTGTAGGCTGACATGTGATGGTGATTTTATCGTGAACCGTCAGGTATATTTACGGTTTTAGTTTTAACGATTACCAATGATAGTTCACTTCTAATACATCATTTAGAAAAAATGTAGATAGTAAGATATTATTTATTGAGCCATCGCCGAGAGAATAACTAAGGACAGAAGATTAATAAGGCATTTTGTTTAATAATATTAGAAACTTCATCTTAAATTCATATCATCGCGGACACTAACAATTATAAAAGTAACGGGTACTCACGATTTTATACTTTATACAGTTGACTTGCGGTAGGTAGTAGTTTGTGTCAGTCAAAAACCTTAGTAAGTTTAATGCGCAAAGACGTGGCTACTGTCATGATATGGTAGTTGAAAAAAGAAAACATACATGACAGAAGGTTGATTTATCTGTCAAGTGTCACGTGTGAAGAGTTTGCCCCCGCTCTTTGAATTGCGCTGACGTTTTCTATGTAACTGGGTCAAAATATCGGTATAAAACACGTATTGATTTTGTGAAACCATTCACATTTTGGTACCGTGAGCCTTTGATCGTATTCATTCATCTAAAGATATAACACACCGATATAAGGCACGTTGATATCAGCTTATAGAACATACAAGATACAAAACAGAATATCAAGAATTAACTTCGGCCGAACTTGAATTGTTGCACCGGTGCAATGTAGACACACCTTTACGGTCCGTCCAATTACTGTTTTATTGATTACCGTAGTAACATTGCGAAGTGTGAGAATTGTAACCGATAATTATTTTCATTCATAATTAATTTTTGTTACTGCCTCATATATAGGTATCCGTGTTCGTGTGTGAAACATAAAAATATTAAACAGTCTATGACGATAGGTTAGAAATACAGAGTACCTGACAGCACGCTTCATTTTTTATATGCTCCGTATAGTACATGAACTAACCTCTCCTAATGTAGTTTTGGTAACGTCAGAAATTATTTACCTTAAAACTTAAACAATCAATAACTCAACAAATCAATCGTTATCAATAACGTTTACCGGTATCAGCCGACTAAACCACTTTTTATTTTCATGCTAATAATTAAATGACAGTTGAACCAGCTGAAACCTGTTTCTACCACATTGGTTGCTTAGTGTACGAGTCAAGGTTGACACGCACACATCGTTAAGTTGTGTGTGTGGAGCACTTGTACCAAAATTTACCTTCTCTCATACGTAATTTTATTTATTCTCCCCCGGTCCTTTGGGGATAGTTTACACATAAACACAATCGAAGCTTGTTTTCGTTTATATTTCAACCGGAATTCGAAAAAACTGATTGTAACCAGACGAGGGTGTTCTTATCGAAAGACGACAAATATTTTACATGCAACCCTTTTAGTTTCCATCCCTTAATCCTCCAGGCGTCAAGAGATTTTTTATTGATGCGTTCCGGTGTTAATTATGAAGGAGAAAAAGACCACCCATGAATGTTTTTGTTATTGATGGTAGCTCATGTAAAATGGCCGTAAACATTCAAAACCAACAGCAACCAGGTTTATACTCCTGTTGAATTAGATCTTAGATGCAATGCTAATCAAGAGGTAAGAGATGGGACGACGCCGACTTTGTGACCTAGTTGATCCTTGCGAACTTGGCGAAAAGTCCTTGATTCGATTCCTGACAGACATGTGACAGTTAAATTATCATCACAACCCGTACTTGTCCCACTGCTGGACTCTAGCCTCCTCCCACACTGAGAGGGTTTAAGACCTTAAGGACAATTAAATTTGTATGATTAATGTCTATGTTACTCAAATCATGGACCATGGTGCCGATATGTTAACATAATGAAAGTTAATGGTGGAATGTGGTAATTTTACCGAGATTCATATTCATGGTAGGCCTTTAATAAAACTTATTTATTTAGTTTTGACATGTCTTACTTGTAATACTTCATAAGTTAATTTCCAGTGATAATTGCAGCTAGGACCCAGTTTGCTCAGGAATCATGTTTGGAATAATCTGTTATACTGTTAGAACACCGTAGTTTCTAGTGTAATTCAGTTTCGTCTGGGTCAAACTAGTTTATCTACAGAGAACCGGTTTTATCTGGTTACAACCGGTTCCGATTGGTTCAAACAAAACTGACCTGGCTGGTCTTAACTTAGTTTTTTGTACTAGTTAATTGTTAGAACATATCATTCGTTTTTATGTAAATTTTAGATGCAAATTTTGTTATTCATCATAATTACAGACCCATTATATCCCACTTCTGGGCTCAAATCTCCTATCATATTCAAAAGCTATGAGTCCACAGCCTAATAAGGTGGCCAAGTTAGAATTGAGAGACATCACCACACCTTCGAAAATATTGGAAATCATGTTTATGCAGATTTCCTCATGAAAAATATCGTTCGCTAAACAAAGCGATCATAAATTTTTAAGACGTTTGCAGGATTCAAATTACTTTTTTTCAATGTTGTCAATCAAACATTAGATTAGTATATATCCTAGATAAATAGTGTAATCGTAGTGCAAAGATGAATTTGAATTTGTAAAAGTTTCATTATAATCTAAACATTATACTTCACAAATTCAATTTCGATGTGTTCAGCATTCGAACTTAGATTTTAACTGGAAGGCTAAATAAATAACCATTTTTTCGTTACCTAATAATTTTTTATGAGACTATTCGCTTCTTGCAATTATAAAGGCTAAGCATACACAGCAATGCGTAAGCGATCAACTACTACGTCTGAGAGTCAGATAGCTTCTGTAAACGATCATGAGTACCTACTTTCGTGCTTTCGTGGTGTGTGAACCGATTAATTAACCGAAGTAAAGCTAAAAGTGGTATCCAAGTCAATGGCCTTGAAATAACAAATTCACACACTTAATCATTAATGCGAACCTCTTAATCCAAGGGTGGATCCAGGAGGAGGGTGCGGGGGATCAAGGGGATTATGACTCCCTCCGGCTGAGTCCGAGACCTAGATGGACCGCAAATTTTACTTGTATCAATTTAATTATAACTTCTTGTGACTTGATCATGACTATGTGACTCTCCTGGCGCCAAAGTTGGACCCGACCTTGTCTAAATTACGAAAAGTAAGTGAATTACAGCAGTATATGGCTCACATAGTTTTAATTCCAAGCGTAAACAATCGGGAACTAGGTAACCAATTTTAAGAATTCAAAATTCCATTAACACCTTAGCAAAACGTTCAACCTTCATTTTTACATTTTCCCAGAAAGATAACATTATTTCTCAAAAAACTCAAGTCGCGACATATCTTTATTTGGAGGTGCCGATAAAAAAATAATGTCGGACATTAAAGGAGAACTTAATTTAAATACTTCTGACGCAACCGTTTGTCCTTCTCTCACTGTGCTTAACTTTACATTGCTATCTCTCTCAAACTCAATAAGTCACATCGTTGTCGCAGAGTAAATGTCTTTTTAAGTGAACCCTACGAATTGAGGTTTCCGTTTTTTACCAAATGTAACGTCATAGATTTTATTCCATTAGATAAAATGAGCTTCATTGTAAATTTGAGTAAATTTATTTTTAGACTTAATTGCTGTATTTCGTTTGAATTACTTTTATTGCTTAAAAATATTGTACAGGGATAGACCTCTATCAAGACGATAATTTTATTATGTTAAGGATACTTATGATATATGTCTTCGATTATATCTCGAACAGTTGTGTGGAATGTCGTTATAAGTAAACCATCTATTAAAAAATATTTTTAAAAATTGTACATAATATAAAAAAATAACGTTAACCGTGGGGCCCCCTTATAACTTAGGGAATACAAAATAGTTTACAACCTAACCTCAGCCCTACCGAATGTACGTACTCAATTCATAAAAATCGGTTAAACCGTTTCGCAGGAGTATGGCAACTAACATTGTGACACGAGAATTGTATAATATAATTATATAGATAGAGATCGAGATGTTATGATTGTATGTATTCACACATGCATTATATTTAGCTGAAACTAATTGTTTATCCTCACAGTAACAATTAACTTATAAACAAATTATTTAATATAATCGAACTCCTCTACCAGCACTAACGTAAAAACTAGCTCATTATTCATATAAATTTCATTCCCTTTAACTATAACACCATAAATTAAATTACACTCACAAACTGGAAACTTTTTTCATTCAAAATTCCATACAAAAAACGGTTTTTATTGTCATTCTCTCCATGTGAGGGCGAAACGTGTTATCTGATTTATTGGTGCGTTTTTTCTTTCATTCTTTTTCTTTTGGTGATTAATTTTAAATTAGGATTTATCTCACTTCGACTGCGGCTTAATTGGGCTCGTGGATTGACTAATGTACTTTTAACAAACTCGTTAATATTGTCTTATGTAAAATATGTTCTTTGGGTAGTCTGGTTCAAAACTGGATGCAGTGCGACAAGATTGTCTTTATAATAATCAACATGCTAGTTATCCATTTCTGTATTCGCCGATAACGCATCGGCCACGCTCATCTCGTAACATATTATGTGTCATGTGACATTATGTGTTATGTGAGATGTGTGTTTTGTGACATATGTGGTCCTTAAACAAGTTGGGTGTCTGTTACGATAAAATTTCACTGAGCGTTTTAGAATCACTGGAATCGTGGTGGTAGGTTTTTATCTGTCTCAACAGCAACGCGTTGGTGATTCCTTTAATATTATGGATGTCAATGGACGACATTGACTGTACCATCAGGTTGTCAGCCAGCTCGTTTGCAAGATATTTATATAAGAACAAAAAAATCTTTCGTCGCTATACTTATAAGGGAGACTGCTATCTTTTATATAGCAATAAAAGGTTTACGGGGTCATTTAGAATTCAATAAATCTATAAAACAAACCTGAATGGTACAATAATAACACGGGAGTTTCTCAGTTAATGCTTTATTACTTGTGTGGTACGGAGGGTGTCCAGCTTCCGTGGACAGCACGCCGGGTACGGCTGCGACATGTTGCCGATACTGAAGTAACCCGGCTCAGTGCTGTTTTCACATCTGTAATCAAATAACACATTTAGAGCCAGCGATAGTTACTTCACGTGTTACTAACTAATATTGAATACTTAAAACTATAATTAAGCAATAGATAATATACTAAAAAAAATGCTTTTGTTGCAATTTAAACTAGTTTAAAAGAATACAAAGTACCGTAGTGACATCTATTGTGGAACGATTAAACTATTTATTTGTGGTTCTAATAAATCATTTTATTACGATAGCTCTATTTGAGCATATTTATTTATTCAAGTGAAATGAAATTTTAATTTTCTTTTTGCTAATACGCGAAATTAATTATTATGCTTATGAATCTTGCGGAACCCTTAATAATAAAAGGGCTCCCGCTTACCACCTACATATTTTTTTCTTACACTAATTTGTCAACTTTTTAAGGCAGGTGTCATCACTGTTGGGGTCCGTGTGAGTTGTCGCGTTACATGGAGATTTTGTCTTGCATGTGAAAATATTTGTGGGAATCTGTGGGATGTATCTAAGATAATATTTATAATGGAGTACGGTATTTTGACACTGTGAGTCCGAATTCAGGCATCTTGATATCCGGCAACGAGAGCTTTTGACTTGAGGACAAAGGGTTTTTATCTTTTTTCAGTCATTGTTTGTTCTCTTTCTTGCATAATAATATTGCTGGGGCACTCACAGTAATTGAATTACTTTTTCTTAAATCCGGTCAATGCTAATTACTAACGGCTTTAGATCGCAATTAGACCTTTGAAAAGAAATAAAGACTATTGTTTATACATCAGTATCTACAACCTGCATAAAGTGTTTTACAACATTTTAGAATTTTAGTGTTCTTGGATGTGTTAATAATAAATTAGTAAGTAAGGACTTGAAATTAAAAATTAAAATTACTAACACGATAAACTTAAAATTTAAGTACAAACTCTACTCACGTTGTCCTTTCAATGTAAGCTTCTAATTCGTCGGCGTAAGTTTCATTAAGATTATTTTCTATATCATCTCCTTCTACTTCTCTCTTTGTTCTTGTTAGCTCATCTAACTTTATAACTTTTCCCACTCTCTCTAACTTAATATTCTTTTTTAAAGGGATAGGTTTAAGCGACCTTGGCTTTTCTAAATGAGCTCTTACTTCTTCTAAAACTTTTTCTGGTAAAGGTCCCGTTTGCCAATCTGGTAAAGGCTTCTTTTCATATTCAGGTTTTTGTAATTTATCGAGTATTTCGCCGGAATAGCTGAATTCAGATGACTTTTCCAGTTCTGAAATACTTTGGGGTTTAATGCTAGGAACTTGTACAATGTATGCACCATAATAAGGTTGAGGATAATTTCTATGTCTACCATATTCTACATGCGCCCATGGATAACTGTAATAATAGTTAGGTGGGTAACCGCTAACATTGTAATGGTAGATGTAGGAAAATGGATATGGAAGCAGTGTTGAAGGTCGCACCGTTGGAATAGTTTCTGGTTTCTTCATTGGCATATTATATCCAGGCAATGAAACATAATTATAATTGTTAGCAGCCTTGGTACATGGTTTGGTCTCTGTTGGAGCTTTTTCTAGATCATTAATATTTGGTTTGGTGTGTGTGTATGATGATAATCTTTGAAAATTTGATATTGGGTAGTAATATGGCAGTTTACCAAAATCTCTATCTGATAATGGTCCTTTGAAGAAAGTTGGATTTGAATCTATAGGTGGCTTTTTTGTTGATATTACTTTGGTTTCCTCACGAGACATATCTATGAGTTTATTATTATAATGTGCTGGATCATACCAATAAGATTGCTGATCTTTAATCTTTACAATCTGTTTGGATGTTCTTGCATCTTTTGACTCTTCGGCTTTGACTAGATGATCTTTACTAACACTATCAATTTCTTTATAAATATCTTGAGCCAAATTGTATATATCGACTATAGCCTCCAAATCGCTTTTCTTTACTGTATGAAGCATATCAGTTATAGATTTAATTTCTGATTCTGTTAGATATCCATCAATATCTTTCGGATTTTTGGTATTTACTATTGATTCCTGAGCTTTTGTCTTCATATAATCTTTATGGTATATATTGTGTATACCATTATCTGTCTTTTTAGCTACTACAATTGAGCTGTCACTAGAACTAATGGCCATATCATTACCGATATGTTCTTCTTCGTTTGGTAAATGAAATTTTGTTATGTCTATCTTGTGTATGGGTGCATATTCTGTTTCGGTAATATTTTTCTTCCGTAACTTGCAAGTATAATTGCCACAAAACGTTTGAGAAGGCCATGTTGTGTTCACAGGGTATAGTTTGCCAGTATCTGGATCTTGGCAATAAAGACCTGAAAAAATTTTATGAAATATGTTTATTAATTTAGGAATTACTTTAGACTAGAATAATATCAAAGATTGATAAGCAGACGATGAGTGGTCACAATTGTCTATCAAAGACATGTTGTCAGCCAAGAAGAACGCGAAACTGAAACTGCATTCAAAACATTTTGTAAAAATATTTTTATGTTGGTAGCGTTTAAAATATTCGTATATTTTCTAGGTTACTTATTTATTAAACTTGACACACAATAGAAATATCAATTTAAAAAAATATGAATACGGATATAGTTTGCCTTCCAAAATACTAGAACCCACCAATTTACGGATAAAAGAATAGTTTACTGAACCATAGGATTCAGGTTAACAATGAATGTTAAGTCTACGGTAGGTACGAATTCGCCCAGTTAACGTTGCGTACATCTATTCGGTTGTTATGACATCATATCTACGTAAACAAAGCCATGATCGGTTTTGTTTTTAAATAACTAGGGATAAAAATAATAAACCCATTGTTGATTACATCACGTAGTTACATCGTTTGTTGTTTATGTTTGTATGCTGAATATTTGTATACGAATATGAAATCACTAAAGGACTGTAACTTAAGGTTGATAAAATTAGTTTTACATATGACAGAGCTATATTTTTGGATATGCGATAGGTTATGGGGGATTTTGGTACGGTTAGTGGCATGTTTTTCTCATTTATAAAGGTTACACGATATAACCCTTTATAAATGAGAAAATTTCGTAACATGCGTTAAAAATTAATTATCACTTGCTTCGGTGAAGTAGCACAACATGAGAGAGTCAGTATTTCTGTGTATTTTCCATAATGTCTTCGCAGGTTTGTGAACTCGGCCCATCCGCACTTGTCCAGCGTGAAGCACTTTAAGCTGTATCCTTCACATCAAGACTTTCTTTTTTGTAGTTCTTTAGATGAGATCAGTCAGAACGATAAAACCGCCATTTTTTTGTGTGTTAAAATAATTTTAATAAGAGTTCTTACGGTGTACAATAAGGAGTTATTGTATTGTGAACTGACCTCGATACTATAATTATAGGATCGTTATGGAATCATTTGAACGAACTACCGATTGACGCACTTATGATCTGTAACGTACTCCGCGTGAAAAGACTTTATCTGCATGACCCATATAGGATTC
>DWPQ01002352.1:0-10740 GCA_018251795.1 Perichares adela | reverse complement strand
CACACAAAAGTTAAACTTAACACATAGCAATGTTCTTGAGAAAAGCACGACATACAATTTTTTTTTATGTGATTAGCTGTATTTATTTGAAAATACGTGTGTGGGTAGAACCTCTTATTTTTTTTATTTGATTTTATGGTTATTTTTTTCATTAAAATAAGAGGACAACGACGCCTTAGTTAACACTTTGCCGGCGCAGACGTCCATGAGCATCGAATTAAAAATGCTGATGAGTTTCTTTCGCCGTTTATTCTCATTGTGATTTGGAATTTAATAACGATTGAAACAATTTTAATAACTCTGTATCACGTGTGTCATTAATATCTTAATATTACACTAACACAGTTAAATAATTTTAATACAACTGGCAAGTAAGCCACGATAACAAAGCCTTCAAAAGACAACTTAATAGACTTTAGATACCGCTAGGCTCCAAAAGAAATCTATTAAATTTTTACTATTATACATAAATTATGCAACCCGGAAATTACTGTCAAATTGACAAGGTCGTTTGTTCATAGAGATAATATACCAGAGTAGGCAAGCCTGTGAGCGCGAGTGTCCATCTAATAGAAAAAGAGAGGAGATGAGAGACCCGTACTTCAACATCATCTCAACCCATTATCGACCCACTGCTAGGCTCGAGTCTCCTGTACTTTCTTCGGCAGTACATATACTAGAATTGGAACGATACAGAGAAGATTAGCCCTAGCGCAAGGATGTCACGCAAAATCGTGAAGCGTTCCACTTTTTTTTTTGGTTGCGTTCCTTTGGAGATCCCGGGGACATCCACTTGGCGCCGCGGAAGACCACCGGGGGATTTTTTTTAGTGCGGTCAAATCCCACATACCCACGTGCCGCGGGAGCTTTTGAAGGTTTCCCCCTGGAGAAAAAAAAAGGCTCGGGTCTCCTATCATAGTCATATCGTCAACCACGCTGGCCAAGTGCCGGTTGGCAGACTTCACACACCTTCGAGAGCATTAATACCTATACTTGTCTTTTTCTAATACGGGCAAAAGAGGGAGAAAGGGCGCCCCGTTTGTTCTCTCTTTTTAGATGTAGACAGTTTGGTCTGACTTGCCTACTCTAGTATATTTTGTCTATGAGTTTGTCACTACATATCGAGTTACGTTACACATCACTGTCAACTGTGCGCCACAGTTTTGTCTATTGGCTATTGGCCATAAATCGGGAATTATGATTTCACTGAAAAATATTTTTACGACGCTTTTAAACATGTTATTAGGCACTTGACGGAAGTATCACACAGCTGTTTAATAGTTACGATATGTTAGGTAATGTCTCTGGTCTTCCGTGTCTATGAACAGCGGTGACTTACCATCGCTACCACTCTGATTTGGCGGCGAAAACATATGTTTACTTACGTAATTATGTTGACGTCTGCAACATCAAAGGCACCAACGCGTTGGTACCCAAAAATAAATCGGGTTTCCGCCTATTACTGGGTTTCTGATACTGGAACTAAAACTTGTAAGAAAGCCAGGCAGGTAAAACCTAGCATCAAGTAATGAGTACTTTGGGTTTAAAATAAAGATAAAGATAATTAAACGTTAACACACTCATACCCCTGCACTAGGTTTCCCTGTGTAGCGGGTGGTGTGGATAATACAAATAACACATCACTAACACCCATGACCCGAGAATAAAGCTTTATCTGTCACATAAATATCTGCTCCGGCCGGGAATCGAACCCTCGAACCATCGACCCCTTGCTTCGCAGGCAGGTTCACTACCAACTAGGCTCATTGTTGACAAAGTCGTTAAACCGTTAAAATGAATGATATAGAGTTCAGGGATATCAAAAAGGAGAGTTCTTGCGCCAGTTTTGTCCATTGTTTATTAGGGTGCATACTCAGTGTACTTAACAGTTTATTAAAATGTGTCAAAATTTATGTTTCAGATCTTGGACATATTCTGACTACATTCATCACTGACAAATCGTGGCGCTGCAGTGCGCCACTGTCCACAAACACGCGTGTATGGGTGACGTTACAAGTGCAAACTCCGGCCTTCTGATAAACGTCTTAATGGTATCTTGTCAAAACAAACCCAACTCTCTCAAACTTAACAGCGTGGCAAGGAGGTCGAGTCGATACTCCGCCAGGGATCCAAGATTAAGAACTTAATTACGCGTACCATAACCACTGCCAGTATTATTTCAAAATCCGAACCTGATTTCCACTGCCAGTATTAAATATTCGGGGTATTATATTGTAAAATGTCAACGGATTTGGAAAAGTCTGTAACATTACGAAAGAGTAGGACTCCAAGAGATAAACTTTGTGCGCAAGATGCAGTTCGCGTATCCTTACTGTCAGATTCTACCTCTGGAATCGGAAAAGACATTGACTCCTCCAGCATCAATACAGATTCATTTTCTAGCCCAGACATAGATGTAAGTAACAAAGATCAGCTTTTAATTCCACGCAAAGACAATGAAAACAAGTTAAACAATAGATTAGTAGAACATCAAGTCACCATAACAGAAAATCCGAGTGACACAAATGTGCTGAAGAGAAATTCTCTACCTATAATAAAAGAGAATAAAGTGGGTATCCCAGACGGTGGTTGGGGATGGGTAGTCGTCTTATCTTCGTTCATCATTTCAATGATTGCAGATGGCATAAGCTTCTCATTTGGACTTCTTTATATTGAGTTCCTTGACGAATTTCAAGCAAGTAAATCTACTACTGCTTGGATTGGTAGCTTATTTATTGCAGTCCCATTACTTTCTGGTCCAGTGATGAGCGCGTTAGTTGACAGATATGGATGTCGATCCATGACAATCCTAGGTGGTATAATTTCCACGCTAGGGTTTGTTCTGGCATCAATTTCAACAACGTTAGAAATGATGATGATAACTTTTGGTGTCATTGCGGGTTTGGGATTAGGTCTTGTATATGTAACTGCGGTTGTATCAATTGCGTACTGGTTCGAAAAAAAGAGGAATCTTGCTGTTGGCTTAGGAGCCTGTGGGACTGGGGTCGGAACATTCGTTTATGCACCTATGACGCAATATTTTATTGAAGAATTTGGATGGAGAGGTACAATACTTCTTTTATCTGGAACACTTTTGAACTTATGTGTCTGTGGGTGTGTTATGCGTGACCCGGAGTGGTGGACTTTAGAACAAGAAAAACAACGAAATAGAGATAATGGAATCAGAGAAGAGTGTAGATCTAAGAACTCAAATATTTCTATTGCTAATCCATACGAAGTTGATGGAGTTATTAAAGGAAAAGATAGAAAACAGACAATTACCGAAGACCGTCTCCCAGGTAAAGTAACTATTGTTGAAGATGCAAACACACATCCTGAAACAATGTCATTATTGAAAGAACATGATAATCAGAGATCGCGTTCAGTTGTAAATCTGCCATCGTATCTCAGTTACAGCGATAAGGTATTTAAACATTTGTCTTAAATTATAGTTTCTGTAAAATTTATTTTGTAAAGCGCTTAAAGTACAATTACTATGTCTTTCAGGAATCAACAACAACGCCGGATAAAATTATTAACTGTACAAACAAGGAAAATAGAACTGATTTCAAATATCCAAAACTTGATAATAACGAAAATTCACTAAAAGAAACAGGTGCTGTAGAAAGCGAAAACAACAACCCACCCGTTGTATCATATCCTCGGGAGGTTCTTAAACGAACACATTCCGAGAAATATGATTGTAGAAATGGGAAAATGTTTGATGATTGCCAGATAAAAACTCCGAAGCAGCGTCCACCAATGAGGAAATCTAAATCGGAGACCAGAGATAGTAAAGAGCTCCTAAAACAGGACAGTAGAGAAAGTAGAAAGGATTGGTTGAAAAAACAGTTGTCAGTGAATCACCACTATCTCAGAGATTTGAAGATGCCACTTAACTCAATAAGCCATAGAAATGCCATACTAAATATTAAGAGGTACAGATTAAAGGCGTCATCCTGCCCGGATATATTTAAAAATTCGATGATAACCGTGAATGAACAGGAAGAGGTAAGAAAGACAACTTATTTTTAAACTGACTTTAAATAATTATCTGACTAATATTAAGATAAAAAAGTTCCGGGTGGGCTGTTTCAAATTAAATTCAGATAAATTTCAAGCAATGCGTTATTACTTTACAGATTAGGTTTAACTTCTAGGTACTTGGGATTAATTCACGTATGATAAATCTAACCATAATCTAGCAATAAATAATTTCACGATTTATCAATAAAAACACTAAGAGATTTTAGAAAGAATCGAAATTCTGCTTGAATGTTGATCTTAAATAGTTATAACAGCTTCCACACTATTTCTGTTTTTCTACACTTTCATAGATATAATATTATACGATACACGAGAATAGGGTTAGGAAAGACAAACTACACGTTGGGTCCTCAAATCTTTTCCGTAATTATGTTGCTACTTTAGATGCCAAATTTATGAATTATATATAACTATATTGTATAGGTCATTTGTAATGCTTACTAAATCATTTCTGATTATTAAACTTTTTCTACAGAAATGGTACGATGATTGCGTCAGCTGTTTCGCCGATATGTTCAACGTTGCTCTCTTCAAGGAGATGCCCTTCAACCTTCTGTGCCTCGGAACCATTATTCTCTTCATCTGGTTTATCGTTCCGTATTTCTATCTAGCAGAACACATGATTCATAAAGGCTTTTCCGAGGACGATGGAGCACATATGCTGAGTGTGATAGGAATCACAAACACCATTGGGATGGTAGGTTGTCAGTTTTTTAGACAATATTGTTGTAAAGCTTGTTAAACAACATACTTGGAACAAAATTTAAGAGTCAATGGTCATAATATGTAACAAAACGGTATTGAAACTGCGTTAATCAGAACTATTTTACAAATTCTTGACTATTTCGGTATGGATTAATTCAACTTGCAATTTATTGGAAACTAGTAACACTTATAAAATATGTAAGTTGCTTTTGTTAATTATACGTTTATCGACATAGATACTCGTAGATGTAAACATTGGATCGATCGTTGGTTTTGGGAACCAAAGCCTGAGATTATATTCTGCACGTACCACTCATTTTTCAAAAGTCGTGTACGTACTCGTAACAGAAATTAATAATCCCTCGCTTCTGTCAAGGAAAATATTGTAATGTTGATGCTGATGAACTCCAACAAAAACACTTTAGCTCTATTGTCTCTGATTTGAGATAACTTGAAAATAAGCCGTTCTAGGTTATGTTTTCCTTTCGTGTGACCTCTTCGTCTTTAACCATCTTTAGCTCAGACTTATTGTACTTCTGTGCATTCTCGTCAAAGTGATTTGTAATTGAGATAACTATAAACAAGGTTGATAACGCTTGTAGAATGATAATATATGGAATTGACATAGTTACAAGTCAAGTGATGTGGCGTAACCACATTGCCTCAGATAATCGACACTTGATGAATATTGTAACCAATGTTTGGGATATAATCTCGGGATTTAGGGAAAGCAACAAAACCTTTGGATAAAGAAGTGTTTGTACTTTGTAGTTAACTTTTGTGGCTAATTATAAATTATCATATGTAAACAGATATTTTATGTCTTTAGAAGTAGGCAAAGTATGGAATGATTGTAAAGACACAGCTCGTATAGCCGTATTTCACAAGGCAGGAGCAGTTTCATTCATACGAGATCTCGGGGCTCCCCAAATTTGCTTATTTAATTGCCAAGATACCGAACACATTATACCACAATATTAATTTTCAATGCCTTAAAGTATTGTGAACTTTTTAAATTGTTATTTGGTATTCAAATTAAGCTTAGCTAATTTATTTGACAGTGCATGTAAGACCTTACTTGACGTAAGCATTCAGAATTGGAGCGGCGTGGAAAAGTTTACTCCAGGTGTCCTCCAGAAAAAACCAATTTAGCAACCAAATAGATAACCCTGAGAATTTTCCGGATAATTGTGGTTGGCAGGAATAGCATTTATCTCCAGATTGTGAATGTCACGAAACATCTTAAAATCTGTGCCAAATGCCGTTTCCTAAATATAGGGCAATTTGTCTAATTTTCAGTATTAGTATACGTACTACGTGAATGTAGATTTTATTAACTGCGTTGAAGTGATTTAGCACCTACGGCTAGTACCACTTGTAAGAGATAGATTCTGAGCAGCACTGGTTGCAGAGTCGAACTTGTGAAGCAATAAGAATATAGGTACAGACATTCAATTCATGTTGTAGAACGAAGATATATGTTGAAAGGTGCAGATTTGACTTCGAGTACATTTTACTTTTTATTTGAGTGGTTCACCAAAAATTTGGCACAGTAAATTTTTTCATACAGGCGGTAACTAAAAAATGAATTTTGTGTACATTATAATAATTGGATTTTTCACGTACACATATACCACCTCCTTACTTTTTAAACTACCCGTTGCCGTGGTTAATGGTTCTGCGAATTTCCATACAATCCTCTTGTATCCTTAGTGTATTGTTGAAGCCGATATGTAAAAAATATGCTTATTTTTTCCAGGTGGGCCTTGGATGGATAGGTGACTTCCCAAAAGTCTCTATCGGTAGTCTCTACGCAGTGTGTCTGGTCCTTTGCGGGGCTTCTGTTGCTGCAATACCGCTAGCTGTCACCAACTACTGGATATTGATCTCTATATCCGCTGCGTTTGGGTTGTTATTTGCAGCGTCATTCACGTTTACACCAAGTTTGCTGGTGAAATTGGTGTCGTTGGATGACTTCACGTCGGCGTATGGACTCGTGCTTTTGGCACAAGGCATTGGCCATCTTATTGGACCACCTTTATCAGGTAGGATGTGCTTGTATTGTTCGTGGCTTCTTGCGCTGTACGCAATCTACCATTGGTTTATTTGACTCATCATCACTATCCATAATAAAATTGTCATTTGTGCCATAGGCCAAGTACGGATTGGTACACTACATACGCCTTCGAGACTGTTGTGTGGAATTTTTAGTTAAGTAGATTTCTTCACAATGTTTTCCGTCATCGAAGCCAGTGATATTTAATTTCTATTACGCAAATAACGTTTGAAAATTATTGGTAGAAGATTCGAAAACACGCCCTCTTGTTTGAAAGGCCAGCGTTCAAACTACTGGGCTATAACTGCCATTAAACACTAACGAGTATATAGTTATCTCATCCTTAATATGCTTTAAGAAATTACTTGAGTATTTACTAAGTTATAGTATCTCGGAGCGATCATGCCTCATCCATCATATTGAAGATCGCTTTCTGTGCCACTCAGTTTAATCAGCCTACGTCTTTAGCTTACCACGTTCTATTCTAGAATCAATCGTGAAATGTTATATACGTGTTTCCGACGCAGCGTTAGAGGGCCAGTAATAAGCAAATCTTCGATTCAAAGTTTCATTATTTCCCATAAGACTTACATAGCTTAAAATGAGAAACGTATCCTAATCCTAAACTTAATTAAAGATTTTGTCCAGTGTAAGTATTTATGTGATTTTGTCTTTCAAATCTTCGACTATAAAACTATTTGTTTCTGGTATCTATGGGGGAAGCATCAAGTGGCTCTATGCTCGTTTAATGGGCATTGACGTTAAAACGTACCTATTGATCAATTTGTCTGTAACATTCGTCTGTTTCTCCAATGAACATGTCCTATGCGAATCATAGTTATTGTCTAATTGTCAATTTTATATATATATTTGTCTAATTTTCTCCTTTCAGGTCTTATATACGACTTAACATTCTCCTGGGAGCTGGCCTTTTACTTGGCTGGATTCTGGATCGTCGTATCGGGCATCTTGATATCTCTGATACAACCAGTCAGGTCATTAATGGAACGGAAGAAGTCTGTGGATCAAAGCGATTTGAGCTTAGCTTAATCTGTTATTTTATAAGTGCTTGTAACTCACCATTACTGGTAGATGACGTAAATATAATTGTAGAATAGAAAAATAACATCATAGGAAACTGCCCGATAAAAGAGCGTATCAGGCACTACAAATATTCATGTCAACATCATTTTAGATCTGTCAGCGTGAAGTTGTAAAGGCAACTATCCATCAGAAACAACAACAATTTTAGTTATAGAAATTCCTAGCTAAATGAATTAAATATGTACATATAAATTTATTGTCATCGTTATGACAAGTTAGTCAGTTTTTTTTTCGATTTGTCAACCTCTTACCAGAGCTTCCATGTTTTCAGTCTTATTCCGCAAGATCATATCGATTTTCCTGTTATCACTTAACACATGACATGAAGCACAACACAAGGTACAAGTAGGCCAAGTACTATTTATATCTGTTTAGTGCTTTCCACGTAATGCGGTGACAGACACAAAATAGTAATGAAAATTATGTAAATTTATTGGTATCACTACTGTTATATACAGTTTTATATACTACCACCTACAAGGAGAAACAGCTATTTTATACAAATGTCTTATTGTGTCAGTCTTCGAAGTCATAATTATATGGTCACACACTCACACAGAAACTTTAGGATTCGGACTTTCCGAGTGGTTATAGACGCACACAAAGCAGAATTCAAAAACTACCTCGAGCAGAAACTATTCATTATATAATTGACGAAGTCGAACCTGGAAACTTTTCGATCTGCGGGTAAAGTCTCTGTCGAGTAGATTACGGGGTGGAATAGTGTTGACTACCGTGGTTTAAATGTCGTTGGGCTTATAGATCTATCTTTGAATGTAATATGCAGACTATAAGTACCAAGAGTAGAGTAACAAGCAATAATTAATGCTATGTAAGTATTTAGTATGTTACGATTTCATGGTGACTACGATTCATACAACTGGCTCACAATATCGGCGTACAAATAGGTATTTCCGTAAGTACCTACCCTATTTACAGTGGTAAATATTCAAATAGGTACATACAATAATACAGATACGTCGACTTGGCAAACCTACGGACCACTATTGGAAATACCAAACATATTGGTAATTTTCACACAAAAACTTACCAAAGTTTGATTCGGTAAAATTCGGTAAAGTTTGTTAAAATTCGGTATGTCGAACAATTTTGTGATACACGCCACTGTTGCAGACTAACTTGAGACAATTTATTTTCAATTAATAAGTAATTGTATCTATACATATTTTTGTAAGTATTCATTATATTAATCTTTGTGATCACTATTGTCACTGTTACTGTTACTACTACTAATATTAGGTAATATAAATATTAGTAAATATATTTTGATGCAATATTCAATTTGTCTAATAATATTCTCAATTAAAAACATGCTGAAACTAATACCAAGCAAAAGAACAATTTACATTTTACGGTAAGGTCGTCAATTTCATTCGCAAAACTAACACGGTTTAACATAATATCGTATTTTAAAAGTATAAATGACTTTTACATGCAAATTTTACTTCGCATTTGCAAAGTACAATCTTAAAAATTATCACGAAATTCTTAGAAATAATCTTCGCGCTGCTGTGGCTGCTGTATACTATAATTTTAAAGTTAAATTCTATAATTAGTTAAATAAATATGGGTTTCATCCTTAAAATTAAAACAAGGATTTTCATCTACTTAAAACTATTCAAAAGGCCTAAAATAAATTAGGATACCTTATTGCTGTTAGTAACTCTAGTTCAAATAATTAACCGTGAATAACAATGTATAAGTAGATACGTTATTTTGTAGTTTATCTAGAGTGCTCTTGGCAATGAAAGGTCAATGTCAACAAAAGTTAAGCTTATTTGAAACGTATCCAACAAGCGGATTATATTAATTGTAGCAAATTGGTCACAATTAGAGCAATTGTTGCAAGTGGTATTAATTCATAAGAATTTAGAGGATTGATTTCGAAGCCGATTTGTTTTTTTTTTAACAATTTAGCTCCAGACTTGACTAAATGCAAGTAGTGTCAAAAAATATTAAATTATGAAGATATTTTTAATTAGAAAAATTTAATATGAATTGATATTTAGAAAGTTTCCTAATTAACATTTTGTATGGTGGTAGGCAAATAACTCAATTTACCAACCCGGCGTCATTAATCGGTATACCTTATAAAATTAACTATGAAATGTTTTTTGAGTATTTTGGTCGTAATGTTTGGGACCTTTTTGGGAAGAGGAAGAAAGAAATGAATTTGCAGTTAAACTTTTGAAATTCTTGCCTCTCTTAGCTTTTTTCTTCGCTGGGGTCGTATCAGTGATGTCTTTGGCACTGCGGAGGTCCAGAGCAACGGCTAATTATTATCTGTTAGCCCATACGCTGGTTTATTAATGCACATTAAAATAGTACATTACGTTACGAGCGACCTAAGTGGTCTATCATTGTACGTAGTGTAGTTAACGGTGCTAAACGTAGTGCAATGATAGACTACGTAGGTCACAAGTATCGTATATTACTTTATAGCACTGTGTGATATAAATCCGCGAACGGACGCGACCGTGCGTAAAGTGAGGGTTTATATCACACTGTGCTATAATAGCACATTACGATACGAGCGACCTAAGTGGTCTATCGTTGAAGCGAGGGTGCTAAACGTAGTGCAATGATAGATGTGGGTCACAAGTATCGTATATTATTTACTACAAAATATATTTAATAATGAATTACATTATCATTTATGAATTATGTTATCACAGAACGCTCTTAGTTAAAGAGCATAGCGCAAAATAAATAACATTTACAATAAGTAAGTTAATTAATATTTAAAGATTCTGGAGAGTTAATAGGTGATTGGTAAAATTGTATCTAAATAGTGTAATTGTTCTTAT
>DWPQ01002351.1:0-10741 GCA_018251795.1 Perichares adela | reverse complement strand
CAAATATTTTCGCGAGGTTATTGGCGTGGTTTTCGTAGTTCATCAAAATTGTGCACACAATATACACTCAGCTTAAGCTTAGCTGAGTCAAAGTAATATGTTCATAAATACAAAAGCTGACTTAGCTTGAAATTTTAAGTTTGAGATAACTCAAATTTTGCTTCGTCAACTCGTATATCGAGTATGTACTACGTATTTTATTTTATGTATTTAAATTTCTTTAATAGTTTCTTGATCTTTAAACCGATCTTGTAAAAGATTTTTGTTCATGTATTTCGTAATGTAATAATGTGAGCGCAGACATAAGCTCAGCCGTCCGATAGTTATATATTGAGACAAAAAGTAAGTTTTATTTATTTTATTTTTAAATATTTTTTTAATCACATTCTAATGTCAGGATTAACCAATAGCAATAATCACAACATTTCACTTCCTTTGACGTTTGGAAATATTTTTCATTGTCTAGTAGTAGTACTTATTAGGGAAACTCAACCAGTGTTTTAACCTCAAGGGCTATTGAGCTAAAGATAATCAAAAACTGATCTTAAACGGACGTACTTTTATTATTTTACAAATAGTAAAGAAGAAACTTGGAATTATTCATAGTACTTTAAAGTAAACAAATATTTAAAATAAATCGTTTCCTAACCAGCAACCTATTGATGGACATGGAACATTAATTTATTGATCATGATTGTATAATACCTATCCATGGAAGTTTTATGATTCTGAAAGCTTGAAAAGAACTGTTGTCATATAAATTGCAATTAGCTTTTTCATAAATAAAATTTAACATAACTCATTCAAACGCCCATTAAAGCTATAGGAATTTATCGCACAGTATTACCAGGACTACATAAAGCTAGCGTAGCGTATCATTTTGCACTGCATTGGACATGCGCCGCGCCGCCCGCCCTGAATTTAAAAACTAGCATGCTGCTATAGATAAAGAATAAAGTGCATATTTTAATATACAACAAATACTTTAAATTCTTGTCGTTAATGTTTTTAAAATAAACTACTTTATAATATTCTAGTTTACATATCAGTCCATAATTGGCTAAAAAGTCAGATGATATTTCGAATATAGTTTTTTAAACACGCATGTGTTAATTAAACTTGTAAGTTTTTGTTGTATAAATGCATTCTGTAGGTGTAGCAGCGATTCCGCAAGTTCTAGTAGTCGGATTTCCGCACATTTCGCATCGGGTACTGCAAAAATAGTGCAACGTTTTAGCGCAATATCTACCAGGACTTTATAAGCCAACAGAGATATCATCGTGATGTTAGCTGCAGAACATACTTTACTACGGTTTCGGAAACCATGCTAAATCTGCAAACTTCACACTGGTGCATGTTAACGCCCAGCGGATGTAGACGGGGCGGGCCTAAGTATTGATTAATACGATGCAACAGCGTCATCCACATAAGCACTAAGACTAGATACCAAAAAGTACCGTCAGAAAGTCCAGAGTATTTATTTCGTTCCATTTAAAAAGTTTGCAATGTTTTTTAATGAAGTTTTCTTGTACTGTACATTATATCGTTGAAGTGCACCCTGGGAAGCAGGCGAGAAAGACACAGATTATTATATACTCATACGTTAATCGTTTTGGCAGAGATATGCAACTAAAAAAATAGCTTTGAATGCAGTTTTTATAGCTTTATAATTCATTTTATGAAGCTCTAATACTAGAGTATAGTGGTTTTAAACAATGTTCAATGAACTACTCGTAAGTATATACAGAAATATAATTGGGATATCCGTGGAAATCTTGATGAATGGAACCTCTTTCACACCCTAAAATTGCCCGAGTTAGATGCGCTTACGGTCGGTCGTTGGATGGTGTTGATGGGTTTTGTCCTTCAGAAGGACATATTGTCGATTGAGCCCATTCCCACTTGTTGTTGACGCGAACAACATAATAACACACCACAGGGAATCTAGGTAACGATGTTCGAAACTACAAAGTTACCTAACCTCGTCGAAATCCAGAAAAATCTTTCAGAAAATACCGAAATATTGGTCGTAAAAATGTGTTTCTTGAAGGCGAGTAAACAAAATGTTACCAAAGAAGACCTCATTCAGTTGGTAAGACTTTTGTGCTTTTGAGATTCTACAACCGCTTCAGTGCGTAAAATTTCGGCATTATCCCGTCGCTCCCCAATGACATCAGAGTCAAATATATTTAGATATACGTGTATAATATTTTTATACCAAAAACACTACGTTAAAATATATTTGAAAGTAGCTGAAATAAGCTGAACGACTCCCATTTCCCTCGAGACCCATTGATTGATATTGAGAGCGAGATTTACGACGTTATGCTGTTTCAAGTTGATAAAATTCACCTCATAAATTTTTTAAATACTTTTCTGCTATCCGTACTTAAAACTCCGTATAGAATTTTCGATGAAAACAGGGCATGCGCGAATACGGTCTGCTGTTACGTTTTGTACATTGCCAAACTATTCACGACCAGATATGACCCAGACTGCAATCTGCATTCGCGCAATGGTGCATGAAATTGCAACCTGGATACTAGGATATCAGAAAGTCGAAGAGCTCGGTAGTGTGTGACACGTACAGATATATTCCTATAAGATGGAAATGCACTGTGCAGCTGCGCAGAAACTGTTCGGTTTGACATTTGTTCAGTGATAATGACGGCCGGGAAACAATTCTTCCGAAGCTAAAGTTTACGGGTAAAATTAAGTGTTTATAAGTGAAAAAATACAGAGGAGCTCATATTTTAACAGGTAAGGAGTAAATAGATGTTAAAAATAAGAAGGTATAGTTGAATTTAATTGCTATCATTGGTCTTATTGCCAGATATGGCGAGGTCATTGTTGATAACTTCGTCACTCGTGGTTTAGTTTCAATTGAGATACTCTGTCAATGGAATTACTTTAATTTGGAAGTGTAAGATTACAGTTTCAAAACTTATTCGACCTCCATTTGGGAAATTAGTTATAAGATCGCGCTGCTCAGACATTCGCACTAAATTTAAAATTATAATCTTCGTAGATCTGGAAGTAAGTCATCCCGTCTGGACGAAAGCCTAGTTGAGTTACTGCTGTCAGTCTGGCAAGTCGCTAAAAAGTTACCTTTTATAAACGTTTAAGATAGTAACGGGTGTTCTTCATATTTGTTTGATTCGTGGATTTAATTTTATTACACTTAGCGGCTAGGTATCAAGTTGTTTTGACAGCAAATAACCTCTAACGACAGGTATGTTTTGTTACGCTTGTAGCAATATTTTCTATCAAAACTAAGTTTTATAAATCTAATATTGCGAATTATACCTACACAAATAGCTGAGAGTTTCATTTTATTCAAGGTGATATTATCTTAACTTGTTAGAATTATTCTTTCTCATTATATTATATGTTACAAATGTTCAATTTTTTTTTGTTTACATGGAAGGAATTTATATACGTGCGTGCAGTTCCCGTTTTATGTGTAAATACTGAAAATTAAAATATAAGTAGGTAACGTATTAATTATACCATTAACAAGATTTAACAGTGAAGTAAGAGACTGAACAATATCTAAGAATTCTGAATACAATGCTAACTACATTGTCTACTTAATAGAATAATTATTGAATAGGTATTATACTACTTATTTACTTAACTGCAGTAAATTATAATACGCTTTGTTTTTAATTATGTTTTATGAAACTATATTTCAATTTCCATGGACGTATTTAATAACGTTATTTAAATAGCTAAGTTTGTGGTTAGTAGGCAATTAAACAATAGAATTTATAGACAACTGGGGATATTAGTTGATATAAGTATTAGTTACAAGGTAAGGCGTATTAATTATTATGTATGTTGTGAATTTCGTTATACAACAAAGGTCTAAGCGAAGCAAATAACAACGATATTTCGTATAAGGGGAATTTTGGGTGGCAATTGCAGTCTTTGCAAAGAATTGTGACAAATAAAAATAGTTTAATAACTCTTAAAACATAATAATATAATTTGTAATTAGTTATTTAACTGGTTTGAAAGTGATATAAAAATTCGTCCAAACAGATTTTTGTAGGAAACGCAATGAATTGCGTTGATAATTTTTAAGTATGTAAAGAAAATCGATTATTACATATGCATATATGATATTAGATGCTTTCGAGGCGACTTGTTAACCGGCAATTATGTACACTCAGTAAAATTATGTCAAAATTTACATCATCGTCATCAGAATCCATAATTGTTCTACTGCCGGCGATGATATAAAAACACACATACAATTTCATATGGCAGCCCACTTAAGCAGCCCATTTGGAAGACTGAAAATATTTTTTGTTACTAAGCAATAATGATTCAGCGTAATTTTACAATTCATTATTCCATACACAACAATGTGTGCAACTTTATCACCAATGTTTATTCTTTATTACATATTTAATTTCACGATTATATACTTAACAATCTTGCGAAGACGCGACACGTGAAATATCATGGAGATTGTTTCCAATCAAAATCAACATTTATTATTCAGAGGTAAGATAAGCATTAGAACAGTTAGTGATTTCGATAATAATAATTTTAGGCATTATTTTGTTTCTGGAACAATCACGAGTAGTAGTAACTTAGTAAGTTCATTTTAGTATCATCACTCTGTTTTTCTGCGTTACTTACACATGAGTGTTCCGGTTGGGAATGCATGACAGTCATATTAATTACAGGCACACGAGACTAGCCTCAAGGTAGCAACGTACCCGTGACCAGATAACGGTGGAAGTTCATTATGTCCTGCTAATCGTGAGGTTCCGCCAGTCTTACAGGATACTTTATATTCTCCTCTAAACTATGAAATAGAATACATATTAAAATAAAGTGTATTTTCCGTTGGAGACATATGTATACAAAATTATAAATATATGGAAATAAATTTTAATCTAGGTGCTTTCGAAGCCCAGGTGAGAGCGGGAATAGTATTTTGTATAATTTGAAATATAGCTTAAATATAAATTCAATATTATTAATTAAAATACCAATACCTTATGGGGTTGTTCATTTCATACACCATATGAATTTTATTTTCCAAATTTTCCCACCAAAATGCTACATATTATAGTATAATCGTAATAGTAGTAGTACTTACTAAAATAATACCTAAATATTTGCATCAAATATCACTTGTTCTATTATATGAAGATTTTCATCAAACATACGGTGAGAGTATAATAACTGAATCAATTACGCCTCAGACGACCTGAGTACTACTGATTAAAAGCGGGGTGGAAATAAACCCCAAATCGATAATATAATCAGCTGTCTGGACGCCCTAGGCACCCCTACCGTTCGTTGCGTGCATTACTCCTAGTCTTTCATTGTGACGAAGGGGCTTTTGTGTCGCGTTGTCTAAAACCTTCCTCGCTTTCGTTTTAATTATTCGTGGCTGGAAGCAAGTACTTTTGTTACTACACTGGGGATTGATTTCAGATTCCCAACTCTTACTAGCGTGGTAAGACTATAGGTCTATAATGATAGTTATCAGTATTCTTAGATAGTAAGCGAAAACAATTAAGATTTTTAAAAATTCAACGTTATAAATATTAAATATCTGGATGACTAAGCTTTGCTCAGATTTTTAGGTAAATCGTATTTTTTTTTGAAATTATACTCACATACGAATTTACACGAATTATACTCACATACATATTGATGAAATATGTTTTTTTTTTGCTATTAACGAAATAATTGAGCTCCAAAGTTGTAACTTAATTAAATAAACAATATAATTATAGAACCCCTCGATTTAAAGTACAATATAATTAAAGTTTCCCAAAATTGAACGTTAATCCGCATCTAAACTGAACGCAGCCTACTCAACAGACAGTAGGTAGTTTGAAAAACTGTGATGCGGTTCTTCTCTTTGCTTTTTGACAAGCAACGTGTCGATGATGCCCTTTGCGTCCTGGACGTCCATGGACGACGGTGATCGCCTACCATCAGGTGGCCCGTCTGCTCAACAACGTCTATCAGACCAGTCAATGACGTATAAAAAATAACCGGACGTTATTTCTGACGACAATAGGAGAGGTCAATGTAGGTTTACACTGGTTTCTTGATAACTGTGTTCTTAACATAATTGTACTTTATCTAACGAGATTCCCACGAGCAATCATAAAAGAATTGATTAATGACGTTCTTCGCGATGGATTAACTTGTTATGTGATTTGCAATAAGTACTTTGTGATGTCAATTTTAGTTTCTAATATTTAGAGAATGGAGTCTTCTGAAAAACTTAATATTACAGGAAGGCTTTATAACAAAATGTATAACGTTTCATATCTTAGGCATATATCGGTGTATATGAAAAATAGACTAAAGAATATTTTCTTCTTCGCATCTTATATAATTATTCTTCACTTCTTTAATATTATTTAAGTGCAATTTCTATATCTATTGTGTGTATATTACTTACAAACAAAATTTCATCCAATTCGGTCAAGTTGCTTAGAAGTTACAAGAATACATGTATAGAAGAATTATATATATCAAGACAAGATTTGATATGATAAGAAGTACGTCACTTTGAAACTAGCAAACGTATAACCATTAATGTTGTTTATAACAGATGTAAAATATATACGTAATCTTAAATGAATATCCAAATGTGGCTCATACAAACTTTGAGTACGTGACTAAATTATCAAATTATCTACATTAGTAGTGGCGTACGAGGAAACGGCAGATCACGCAAAATAACCGACTGCTTCCACTATTAGACGTGACCATTGTTATGACTGATGATGATCACAACCTTGAGTCATAAGGACATTGTTTATGTCTAATTTTATAGTTCTGATGACGAATTTCGTTATTAATACTTATATACAAGGATTTAGTGGCTCAAGTGAACAGTGGCCCTGAACCGTAAAGGTACGCTCTGCACTATGAGAAGATTCTAACGACGGGCGTGTCATGTGGCCACTATCCCAAAGGGTGCCCTTAGGATGCTCGTAACCCTGCCATATCATTTCTTAATTCTAAACATATAGGCTCATCGTCACTTGTTATCTATGAGTTCTATGACTAACAACTTTAGGTCCATATATAGATCTTCATTTGTTATATACCAAGTTGTGGTGATATGATATGATATCTCTAAACAAATATTTTTGGATGTTTCAGCAAAATAAATACGACGTGGGCAGTGGCGAGCAGTTCGACGACCTCGTGGGTCTCATCGAGCACTTCCGGTCTTATCCGATGATAGAGACCTCGGGCGACGTCCTCCGGCTGCTGCAGCCTGTCAGCGGAACGCGCATCCGGGCACACGACATTGATCAAAAAGTGCAGGTGAAAAATTAACCGTGAAAATATTTTAAAATCTCACAAACGTGCTAACTATTCGTATTCGGCGACTGCAGCCTATCAGCGGGGCGCATTTCAGAATAATTTATTGCATACTAGCTGTGCCCGTGGCTCTGCCCGCATGGAAATAAGCGGGTCGCAAAGTTTTTCTCGCGTGAATCCGTATCCAGAGGGAATTCTAAGATAAAAAATACCCTAAGTTACGCTTTATTAGATCAGATATCTTCCAGTGAAAGTCCCGTCTAAATCGGCTTAGCTGGTCCAGAGATTAGTCTGAATAAACAGACAGACAAACAGATAATTTAAAAACTGTTATATTGGTGTAAACAAACGTACGCATGTAGTAAAAAGCGGTTATTTTAATATTACAAACACACACTCCGATCTAATTTAGTTGTATACATAGGTGTTTATAAAAATTCACTCTCACAAAAAGAAACAATTAAAGTTTAAAATGTATTTTTGTAATTTACAAAATGTAATTTTCTAACAATAGATTCAGCTGGTTTCTGTTTATGATGTCAACAAATGAATATTAATTGTAGGTATTGCTCGCGGAATTAATTATTCACAGCAATCGTCTCAGTCATTTTAATCCCTGATTAACAATCAATTGTTTTTTTATTGTTACACAGAACCTACAATGTTACGATACAGCGGAAGTAAAACAAGATAAATAATTATAACTAACATTTACTAAATATTACCGGAATAAGTAATCTTCCTATCTTTGTTCTCCAAGGTATTTTGCATTTTAATTTGTCCATTTGGTACCAATCTTTTGCTATGAATGAACGTTGGAGAAGTACGTTTAAAATCTATACTTAATATAAGAGGAAATATTTGATCGTTTTTTGTATTGAATAGGCTCCGTATCTACTGGACCGATTTAAATGAAATTTGGTATAGAAACAGTGCAAAGCCTGAGAAAGAACAAAGACTATATTTACTTGGAAAAAGGGTTGTAAGTAAAAATAGGGGGTGAAAAGTAGTATACACTAAAATTATAATTTACTTACAATATCTTTGTTTGCAGGAAATGGAAGACTTCCAAAAGCCCGATAGCAAATCCGGATTTGATGGAGAGTTTTATTCTTTGAAAATGGTCGACGAGGTTCCCCTGTTCACAGTCAATGAGGGTATGAAGATTGAAAATACACCCAAGAATAGATACCGAAACATCCTACCATGTAAGTATTTTTTAAATTTACGTATCTTAAAACACCTTTAGACATAGAAGTAAATAAAACTTGAGTGACTGATTGTAATATCATATTAAAATTACCGCTTTTTATTAAATGGTTATGTATGTATACACTGTACATATGCCAAAATAGCATTTTATTTTATTTGTGTTTCTCAGCCTGTTTGTTCCGGGTAATCTCTGGAACAGCTGGACAGACTTTCACTGGAAGATAGCTGATGTAACAAGGAGTAACTTAGGCTGCTTTTTTATCTTAGAAATCCCGCGGGATTCAAATTTACGCGGGAAAACTTTGCGACGCATTGATTTCTTCGCGGGCAAGGCCGCAGGCACAACTAGTTATGTAGAAAATTAGTGATAGGAATAAGTAATTTGGCAACATATAGCTAACTTGAAATAGATAAGCTTAACTCTGTCAGAGTAACAGGAAACCCGAGCCAAGCTGTGGGGCAGTTATGGGTTGTGATGAATGAAAAAAAATTAGGTTACTTGGTTTTTAAAATAAACGGAAGTGAACCTTCTGCTTCCTGTATTTTTATTTTTATTAATGTAAATAGCATTGATGCTGCACCTTTGCTAATTAGGTCATCATTCCACTATTAAACATTGTACCACGAACCTATCGATTTCTAGTATACAGAAGTATTTCTCGCAATTGCAGATGATCAGACACGTGTAGTTTTAAGGAAAAATACGGATTCATCCGAGACTGACTACATCAACGCAAATTACATCAGATCCTCGCGGCTCTGTGATTCCTCAAGCTCTGTGCAGTCTTCCAACGAAAGCTTAGACAGCGTCCACTGTGAGTACTTAAACATTTTCTTTCCATTCATCATTCATTCATTTATTCATTCATTGATCATACTTTTACAAGACGCATTATTTATTACGAGTACGTTACAAACATCTCTAAATGCAAACGTATTTTTGCGTCAAACACAAGTTAGTAACGTCGTAGAAATTTAATGCGTCATATTCATCACGATTTAGAATCAGATCCTGTTTTCGGTAGTATCACCAATACAAACGGAAAATTACAGCGAGTGCCGCATGCCTTTTGTACGTCGGCGCCATACTAATGAATTGGTATGGCGATGTTACAAGGATTCAGTACCAGACCACGATCACGTTCGCATCCTCACGTACAGTATTGGTCATGTTAATTCATTAAATATGTTCAAACGTAGTACCTGGGGAATCCTTGAATGTAATTTGGTGATAGGAATATATTTTTCCTTAGTGACGTGATTATAACATTTCATTTAAATTTTTGATCTCGGCGATTAGCTCTGCAAGTTGTAAATTTTTATATAATATTATTTTTTATATATTAACTTTTATAGATTTTTTTTATCATTTATTATTAATGGACAGCAGGATGACAGTTTAATAGTTTAAGGTTAAGAAGTGTAGGATAATAATAATATTTAGGTAAAAAAGTTTTTATCTTAGTGGTCCGCCAATGGGCAGTGTTACCTTGGTGGTAGGAGGCAAGCGTTGTTCGTATATATCCATATTACTAAGGGAATCAGCTATGCGTTGCTAAGAAGTTGGTGAAACGACTTTGAAATGATGGTAGCTAACAGGTACAGAATAAATACGGAATGAATTTACATTTGAATAGCCTATTAAGTTTTTAATCACTCATTCTTTTGTTGAAATCTGTTTAGCGTTGGTGTTAAGAAGCGAAACCAAAAAACCACCACCTTTGGTCGCGAAGTCTCTTTCGGACGACGCCCTTATGGAAGTGAAGAGGTGCATTAAGATGGACAAAATCAATGGGAATTTGTTTCGGAATATAAGTAAGTAACTTTGTTCTACGAAGTTCTGTTTAAATCATTCATATAAATTGGTATTCTATTGGATTGGTATTCTAATTACATATGAGTGTACGAGTGTTGTATGTTCGTACTTGTGATATGACATCATGTCATTGTGTCGCTGTTAGATTTGTTGTTGTTTTGATCCGTGTTTGGAGTTGTGTTCTACAATATTCTGTTTTAAATTAAGCAACATCGCAGTACAACTATTGCACAAACACATATTATATTGTCTAATACATTTTCAATGAGCTTGGATTACTAGTGATACTCGTAATTCTATTCTTATAATTGATCATTGTCTTTGTTTCAAATATTATGTGCGTAATCTATTATAATTACGTATAAATGTAACGAAATTCTGACTGTACAGGGATGA
>DWPQ01002350.1:0-10743 GCA_018251795.1 Perichares adela | reverse complement strand
TTTAGGCCATAGTCCACCACGCTGGCCAAGTGCGGGTTGGCAGACTTCACACACCTTTGAGAACATTATGGAGAACTGTCAGATGTGCAGGTTTCCTCACGATGTTTTCCTTCACCGTAAAGCAAGTTTTCAAATATCTTAAAATGTATATGCGTAACATTAAACTTCATCCACTTCATCTTCACCATCATCCACATCTTACGTTTTCAATTATTAGTCGATCTGTCAGAATCTCCAATGGGTCGTAACGGAGTAACAGTGACCGCTAGTTACTCTGTGATCGTTCAGGATGGCAATAGTGTGTGTGGGTTGCAGTGGTGACGTCTTCGTCGTCGCGTGACGCTTCGCCCTGGGACGAGGAGCCGCGGCCGCGACTGCAGCGCCCGCCCACGCACCACCGGGAGAGGGACTCCAGGTATTACTTTAACCCTTCATCGGACCACTGCAGGGTACTAGGCTACCGACGTCATTAAGAAGGGCCTAGAGTGTATTCTTCTACGCGGAAGTGAAGGGATTGGTAACTAATCTGAGTGTATTGTTATTCAAATTCAAAAATAATTTCATTGTTTGAGTATTTTGTCAATATTAAATGTATTGACATGTAATTGAGTGTATATACGTCATATTTTAATGGTACTACTATTTCTATAAGGTACTGGGTGTATTAGGTTAATATAATTGTTTTTATTTATTTAACAAATTTGTACACACAAAATGTTATACAGAAACTTAAGACTAGACATATTTGTACAGGGGTTCTATTTATTTCATATCGAAATCTCTTCCAGTAGTAGTTTACTATAATCATGATCTGTTTCTATTGGGCGGAATATTGTAACTTTTAAAAAATATTCCCCACACCCTAGCAATGAGCAAACAACTGAAGAATATAAAAGCTAGATAAACACAATGTGAAAACAAAGTTAATTATTTACATATATTTCACATTTTAGGCACAACTCGTCCGGGTCAAGAGAATGTCTAGACTCTGGCAGCGGGCGGGAGAAGGAGAAGATTAGAGATAAAAGAGACAGCAGAGATAGGGACCTCAGCAGGGATGGGAGGGAATCTGCCAGAGACAGAAGAGATTCAGGCAGCGGGCGGGACCGGCGTGACGTAAGCAAGGAGAGGGACCACAGGGACCATAGAGATAGAAGAGATCGGAGGAGTAGAGATAGAAATAAGGATGCGTGGGATAGAGATAGGACTTACAGTCGGGACAGGGATTATAGAGACTCTAGGAGCAGGGAACGGACTAAGGATTACAGGGACAAGGAGCGACATCGGAAGCCGAGACATTCGTATGACGAGGATGAAGAGTAAGTACTTATTTGAATACCAATACAAATACATTTGAATACAATGCTCATTGGAATACAAATAATTTGAATAGAATACAAATAGAAAAATATTCACTTGACTATGATTAAAATAATAACATTTGATTAATGATTAAATGTACATTAATGTTAAGTTAATTATCGACCCTAGCCTAGGTCATCATCATATTCAATTATTTGTATCAGTTATAGTGATGGATGCGGCTCGGGTCGTTCCTCGCCCAGGGATCGATGGCCGGACCAACGGTGGAGGAGAGACGGTATGTATAAAATGTTGTATTTCTGCTACTGGTAAATATTGTAAATTCATGCTAACAAAGTCGCTGGCTAAAATATTTGAATCAATGTGGTTATTTTGTAGAGAGAAGTTACGGATCCCTGGGCTGGCGAGAAACACGGCGTCGGAACGAACTGAAGCAGAGCGAGGATCCTAGCGAAAGAAGGTAGATATTCGACTTATACTTACTACCTGTACCTAACGAATCAATAAAGAATTTGCATTTGAATTTGAATGCTACACACGTACACGCACATAAATTCGCATACAATACATCTACACGTGAGTGCGTGCTCACAAACGTACTCGTGCTCGGGCGCGTACTCATGTATGCACACATATACGATTTCTTTTTTTTATGATACTAGTCTACAAACGATGGCCTGCCTGTTGGTATTGGTAAGTAATGACCGGCGCATATGGACGTCCGCGATATAAAATGTCAATGCTTTGCCGGTCAAGCAGTAAGCGGAAGAACCGCTTATAGTTCTCTGTTGCTGGATATGAAACAAATCGCAGCATTTTACGGTTGTTTCTAGGTTTGTTTGTTTCTGGTGGACATTTTGCTGTTCGCCGTAGCGGTCTGTACAATTTCACACAGAAGAAGTCTAGCAAAAAATTTACGTGAATAAGTTTATCAGTGATAACTACATGAATATATATTTTTGAATTCGGATGTCGTGCAGGTAAAAAATGATATATAGCTGGGTACCTTCCCTACTGTACTTTGTAGTACATTAGTGAGTATACTACAAAAACATGTATTTTTTTTTAGATATGGATCAACACTCGGTTGGCCAGGACGCCGCTCCGCTACAGGCGGGTCGCGGCGAGACCCGGACAGAGATTCCCGGGACTCGCGTGACTCTCGCGATTCCCGGGATCGAGAAATGCGCGATTCGGGCCGAGAATCGCGCGATACTCGGGACTCGGGACGGGATTCCGGTCGAGACTCGCGGGACTCCGGCAGGGACTCTATTAGAGGTGATTAAAGTGATTTAAAAATTACTTTGAAATAAGTATTTGGTATATAGATGCAGAGTATATTGCGTATACGCTTATTTTTTATAGTACGCTTATAGAAGCGTCCGGTTTATAGTGCATAAGGTTTCAATGGACTACATCAGCACGGTGGATCTGCATGAACGATACATGCAATTGGGTCGAGATATCTGTTTAAATATACAGCAATCAAACCGGGACTGTTAAAATTCTCAGTGTTTGTGATTATAAAAGTTTAATATAGTAAGTAAGCACGTATTTTGTGTAGACAATCTAAAACTAAATGAACATTTATAAAATTTAGATCGAGACCCGAGACGGCGCCGCCGCGAGGAGCCGCGAGCTCGGCCCCGGGACTATCGGTTCTCGAACGACTTCTCGCCGCGGGAGCACGCCTCGCCCTTCGACAACGACTTCCAGGACACGCCCGCGCCCATCGTCAAGAAACGAGCGCCTTACGCCAACTTGGAGGGGACGAGGTAACTGTCTAAATCACTGTGATACCAGCATCCCTTCGAACGGAGTTAGGGAAAATGTTTATTGAACAAATTAGTATTTGTTTTGTCAGATTTTTTTTTGTTTACCTGTTAATCTAGCTGAAAGGTCCACAGATGTAATATATATAGAAAAAGCATGGCATAAAATGCGTCAAATTAAAACAAACGGACAACATACGACTTAAATCGCAATGATGCCGCGCGGGCTATTTGAATGTAACTTTACCCCCGCCATACATTACAGATTCGCATTCGAGCCCGAAGACACGACGGCGTCTCCGCTATCGGGCAGCTCGGCACGAGCGCGCGACGGCGACTCACCGGCGGCACGATTCCGATTCGACTCCGACTCGCTCTCCCCGCGATCGATGTTCGAGGACGACTTCACGGTGTCGACGCCCCGCGGCCGCGCCGCCTCCATCGCGGAGGAGGACGAGGAGGTACCCCCCCTCCGACCCAAGCCCCCTACCGCTCATAGGGATATCAAAAAATCGGAATCTGTCAATATATTCACGCGTGAAGTGGACCCGTTTGAAGGCGATGCGTTCTTTGCGTGTACGGGGTCGGACCGTGCCGCGCGCCGGGAGAACTGGCCCGGGGACTTTCAAGGGTTCGATAACGCGTGAACGTCTGTCGGTTTGTTTCTCTGTGACCAGCGTAGTTTGCGCACCCGTTTGCTTTCGTATTGTAACGAGGAGTCGCTTCGCTCGATGTCCGTTGGCGCATGGGTGGGGATATTAATTTGGAGTAGTGCCATATACAGTTTTTTTATATACATATAAATATTTAAATATGTAAATTTTCACATAACTGATGATGATGATATAGAATTCATTATCGTGTATGGATAGAATGGAACATTGACTTAATTTTCATTTATCTGACAAAGATCAAAATAATTTAAAGATTTGTGTATTTAAAAACCTTTAACAACACAATAATATTTTATATGTATGTTTAAAAATCTAATTGTGGATTTAAAAATTCCCTTTTGTTATATTATAAAAACTCATACATATATTGAAAATGATATTGAAATAGGGAATCAAGTTTAGTTTTATTATGTATATTATTACAGTTTTATGATATTTCTAAAATTAAATAAAAACATTAACCCCTAATGGAAAACTGGATCAAATCAAGTCAGTACCACCCTATCCCTATCAAACGGTGGATAAATTGAATACTATTTTCTTTGCAAACTCCGTAGTAAATAAACTAAACTAACCTATTATAATAATATTATCAGTAAAGAGCATGCGGGGACATCTTACGAAGCGCGAAGAGGACAGAATATTAGAAAAAAAAAGTAAAAATAGATTTTTTTTTAAATAAAAAAAAATCTCACCGGCCAGGGGATGTTGAACGAAGCGTTACAACACGTCACATTCGCTTTTTTAGCATTTGTACAGTCGGAACCGAAATGTTACCTTTATGTGATAATCGTGAACGCAGCTGTTAACGTACGCATTTGCTGAACGCGTTTTTTAGCATGGCTTCGCGTGCATAGCATTACATTTTTTGAACGGGAAGCATGTGGATGAACAAATTTATGTTTAAATAAATGAACTTGTCATTATTGGACTATCACGATCAAGCATTAGTTATGTAATTCATGGATCTCGTATGTTTAAATCTACCCGTTATAATGAATAATCGTTAATAAACTCGAATGGATATGGAAATGACTTGTGCAGAACAATGTATCATTGTCATTAATGAATTATTATTTTTACATGTTGAATTGCAAATCGATTGCAATCGATTCAATATTTAATTACGACGTAATTAAGTTAATTTCAAAGTTGACTTAAATGTGTGTTAAAAATGAAAAGACTTGTTTGAATGTTGACTCTTTTTAAGTAGTTTTAAATAAGTTACCTCAGCTTAGTCTGTCTGAATAGTCTAACTGGTTTATACTGGTTTGAACTGAATACTAGTCAAATAATAATAATCTTAACATGATTTTATACAGAAATCATTGTGGAATACAAATACACATATTAGTATCTGGATACTCAAGATCATTGATTATCTGTGTACCAACGTCACAAGTACCCTTGCATACTTAAATAAATATTTAACTACTCTGTAAAACTGCCTTCAATTAGATATCAGTAAATAAATTGTATTTCCTATACAATGAAGTTTAATAACTTCACACGAGATAAACAGTATGTATGGTACAGACTGCAAATACTTGTGGAATTGTCAAAATGTCAAAATTTTGAACCGGTTGGAACTAGTCTACTTATAACAATTCTATAAAAACCAGAAGTCTATGAAACAATTGTATTTTGTATTTTAGTTCTCTACTAACCTTGGGAGATCTCATCATCTAGATTTGCTTGGGTATTTATGAAAATGGAAAGATTGGATCAGGTGGCTATAAAATGGGATTGTTTAGTTCTTAATATTATGTACATGATGTAATCATTTATTATATTATATCTCCATCCTTCATTCGAAATAATTCAATGTGTGTTAATATTTTTAACTGTTAATATTACATTACTTAATTGCAGTATAATTGTCTAGAAGTTTATTTTTAAGAAATAAATACTTTTATAAAAAAATATAATCAAGTATCACATATTAAAATTATAAGGAAATAAAGTTCTGTTACGTTATACAATTCTTAGAGTTATTTACAGATCGCTGTTTTAACTAATTATTTATATTTTGGAAGTTTTTTTGCAAGATTAAATAATAATCAATATTTTTCATGGAAATAGTTTGAAGTAAGTAAAATTTTGCATTTTTTAACTGTATTTTAATTAACTTATCATTCATGTTTTTATGTTCACTCATATTTTGTCAGAGTGAAAAACTATACAGAATATATCCGTACCAGGCGTGAATAACTTAACAAATCATCAAAATTATAATTTTTCAGGGCAGCCATTTTTAAGATTAAGTTTCATCTGTAAATTCAGAAATTTATGTTAATAAATAGTAAGAGAGTTATTTAAAAATTTACATGTTTGCTATGTGCGGTAAAACAGACCCTACCCTATGCTAATGCCTATTATGCTTTAAAAAAATATATATGCAAGTCGACTTATCAACTTATTCACGCCTGGTACGCAAACAATCTTGCAATGCTATAAGTTACCTATTATTTTTACGACAGTGGAACTGTATGTGGAACGGAAGGAAATGGAATGGAATGATTGAGACCATTATGAAGACTATATTTAGTCTCCGGACTGGATGCATCATATTTACATGCACCTAACATTCTACAGGTGGCTGTTTATTAACAGCAATCGAAAACTAGTGTGTTCATTAGCTCCTCAATACTCTCCCTTCACGAAGACCACCAAAAGGTTTAAATTGTGTAAAAGATAACATGGCTAAGGAATGTCTTATGATCATGGTTAAATGGAACAAAAAAAATGTACCGAAACATTGGATAATGGCTAACTCTGCTTAAGGAAAAAAAATGGAAAATGGAATGGAAAAAAAAATGAAAAAAAACTCTTCTTTTCTTACCTGGCTGTAATAAACGAACTTATCAAAATATTTAGGATCACTCTTATCCAGTTTCAGGCGAAGACCTAATTGTTTTTCGATGTAACTATACCCATTTGGACTATGTTGCCGATGTTGAGAATAATTGCTTTCTACTTTGAAGTCCGCCTCGTCCTTCGTGGCTGTTCTCATAGTCTTTAAAGACGGCATAGATTGGAATCCATATTCAGAAGCGAATCTTGTCTGAGGATAGATGTTCTGGTCCCAGTTATCGGCCAAATAGTTGTAATAGTGGGTATCTCCGTAATGAGCGTCATATGGATTTAGTGCGACGTATCCTTCGTTTTCGGATTCCAAACCATTTGATGGACTTGAGACCAGATACCTCCTCCCGGGATCCAATCTTTCGACAATTGGTTTGATGGTGTCTACGTATAGCTTTATATATTTTGTTTTGTATGTCTCAAATTCTCCTTGGGTGTTGTACCAATTTCCGCGTAATGCAACTTCGTTTTCGTTGTTCCCGGCCCAAATTGCTATCGAAGAATGGTGCTGAAGGCGAATCACATTTTGTTCTATCTCAAGTTTCACAGAACTGCGGAGGAAGGTTAAATGTATCAATTTTTACAACCACTTACCTATGATGAGACTGAGTCACGCACTAGGATTCCCTCCGTCGCGGGTGGCATGGACAACACAAATAACACATCACTAACACTGACCCGAGAACAAATATTTATCTGTCACATAAATATCTGCCGCCACCGGGAATCGAACCCGGGATCCGGCTTCGCAGACAGGGTCACTACCAGTAACTAGTAAGTTTTATAAATGCTAGTTATACAAGGGGTGAATACATAAATGAAGGTGTATAAAGACTTAAAGAGTAACAAAACTTATATTGTTTCGGAATTAAAATTCTTACTTCAAAAATTCTTGATCGACAGGATACATAGAGCAGGCGAAAAGAAAATCCTGCCAAATTAGTATTCCAAGTTCATCGCAACGTTGGTAGAAATAGTCTGACTCGTATACACCTCCGCCCCAAACTCTAAGCATTGTCATGTGGCTATCCCGGGCGGCCATTAACAGATTATCGACTAGAAGAAACATTTAACATTATAGGAAACAATTTCTGGGCTCAGGTCTCCTCTCACAGTGAGAGGAGATAATGCCATAGTCCAGCATACTGGCTAAGTGCGGTATTGATTTTACAAATCTTTGAGAACATTGACAAGGCATTATCCTGTCATGTGGCAGAAATTTTATAACAACGTAGAAAAGATGTTAGATAAAAATTAGCTGAATATATACTGTCGTTTTAATAATAAACATGTTTATTGAAGTCTTTGTTGATCTTAAGATCTCACTATAAAAAAGTGCATACCTATAAGAAATTTAAAATGTATTAACAACTAACCTGTATCCTTATTACCGCCAAACTCAGGAAGAATATCAGCAGGAATCCAGTTAGATCCTTTCATAAATATAGGATAACCGTTAACTTTAAAATAGAATGTGAGACCTTTACCCGCTGTAGTGTTACCTAGAAATAAAAACGAAATATACGTATATCTGTCTCTCTCTCTCTTTCTTTATCTTATTAATAATTAAATATCTTACTAGCTGTTCCCGCAAACGTTGTTTTAGCCATATAACATAATTATGTTATACAAAAATGCCATATAAAAAATTTTCTTTCTCAGGCTCTACTATCTCTACACCAAATTTCATTAAAATCGGTCCAGTAGTTTCGGAACCTATTCGGTACAAATAAATAAACAAAAAAACAAATCTTTCCTCCTCCTAAAAAAATTCTAGATTATATTTTATATACGTTTTTGCTGCCGGCCAAAAAAGAAACGAAATACCTGCTGATTAAGACTGATATCGATAAATTATTTTCTTCCTCTGTCTTCTCTTTCTTTTAATTATAGAGTAACATTACCCAGTACTTTTGAAGCATCTTCTTCGACTAGCTCCACAGTACGAAATCCAATTTTGACCTCTTTATAAAACTCTTCTTCATTTCCTTCAGTCTTCAAAATAACTTTGAGATCATACAACGGTTGGTCACCGAAACCGTTTGGCCACCACACACTTATAATATTCTGCAAAATGATTCAGTATTATTTTCAAAATCATGTATAAAACAAAAGTAATTAATAAAATTATGTACATCTTTTACGGTCCATGCTGTTAGACTTTGGAACTCACTTCCTCCTAATATTCGTGCCTATGACATATGATAATATTAACAAAAACTATCTACATTGTAATTTTAAAACAATATTCAATGTACATTTAAGTTTACTATTAAGTTACACGAGATCAGTGTTAATAATTAATTTAAGCAAATGATTTTAACTAGTTATATTTTTTATGGAAGTCTTCTTTGTATAAAGGAGCCGCCGACAAGTAATTAACTAATTAATGCATCCTCATCATAATCTTTTAAAGCTTTAAAGTGTAAGTTTAAATTTTGTGATTGAATGAATCGATTTAGAACAATTGCTAGCAGCTAATGTTTGTGTCCGCTATGAAAGATGTTTTAGAATTTTGGTATAAAAAAAAATGTTTGGAACTTTCAATATGGATAAAAAGTAAAAGTCTCTCGCGCTCATTAACATAAGATTAAATTGTAAAATTAATTTGTGACTGTAGTGTTATTAATAAAAAAGCAATGTTAAATTGTTAAAATTCTGACCAAACCGGTCAATTTGCCAATGTAGAGTACCCACAATGTGCTTTCTAAACAAATTATAATTGGCAGACTCATCGCGCAAAACATAACAATAAAAATAACTCAACAATTTCAACTTTAACTCGTAGGTGATAGATACGCGTTGGCAATGCCGCAGCAGTCTAGCTTGACCTCGACCGATACGGGGCGACGTTGCAACTTTGCCTTCGGAAATTGTTTAAATGCACTCAATATGATACTTTGTTGCGTTGGAAATAAAACACAAAATGGGTTGCGCACCAAAAACGTAACGAGGTCAATCATTTAATTGATTTTACTCTCAATTTTTTCTCATACCGGTCGCCTTATATCATTATCGATTGTTATGAAATAAACACAAAAAACTCCAAAAAAATATTTAAAACATTTGAAATGTGTGTAAACCTATACAAAATTATTTAAAACATTTTGAATATGTGTAAACTTACGCAAAAAAGTGACGATTAACAGATTCTACATTTTTAAATTATGCTACAAGAATTCAAAAAACTTTAAACCCATTTTGTGACTGTGATTTGGACCTAAATCGATTTACAAAACAAATAATATCAGTAAACAAGATTAATACTATTTTGATGATGAGGAAATTGGTAAAGTAAGATCGATTGATCACAGCTGTTCAATAAAAGTCGACAATGAGAATACCACTTCTGACGGCGACTCATCAGAGTATCGTGTAAAAGCATTTTTACGACGCAAGGTTATTACAAACTTGCCTATCGTTTTACTTATCTTGACCGTGAGTTTGCTATACAACAAAAATAATATATTTACTATATATTATACTATTTCCTCTGAAAATACGAGTAGAAAATTGTCTAACAGTTTCTTAGGACTTCTTCGAAACTCTAGTTAAGGTAGGTACGAATTTGATGAAGCGATAATGTACCTTGACTTAGAAAAATGTTTGTAAAATTTACTTCGAATCATTGTTTTTCAATCCAGGACGTGCTGTGGTCTAATCATAGTTGTACGACAATGATATACGATAATGTGTTTCATTATGACGATATCAACTTATACAATTCATAATAATATTTAATTTACTGGTCATAACATACACACATATTTTCCATACATTTCTTTCTGTCTGGTTATATTTCTTAACTTTTAAACTGACACTGCTCTATTTAAGCAACATGTCTAAAGGGGGTAATAAAATTTTCTCTTCATGTTAATATATTGGCTATTAAAAATATATTAAATAAAAATTGGTGCAAAATTGGAATATTGATATATCGATTTTAAGACAATATTTTTAATCCGTTACCTTCTACTTTACAGCTGACGTAAAAAAGGGTTCGGCATGCGCACCTCAGATCCTTATCCTATTCATCGATATGGTACTAATGGGGGAAACGAAACCGGTCGAAGAAAATTGTGACGCCTACTTATTTCCCAGTCAGAGAT
>DWPQ01002349.1:0-10743 GCA_018251795.1 Perichares adela | reverse complement strand
AATTTTGTATCGGATGCAGATCTGATATTGGTGTTAATGAGATGTATGTGTTTTGCATCGATTTCGATGCTATAAAATAGGCAGTGAACAAATAAGTTTCCAAGTTCAAACTTTACTCGTATGGGTATTTTGTTGATACATTTATGCATGTTATGTTGATATATTTCTCTTTCTACCGTCTCCTTAAAGTTCTTTATCGTGGAGGAGAAGAATCTGAACAGGAAAATTCATATCGTGTGCATATTAGCAATTAATTATACCTTGCTTCGGTAAAGAAAAAGATGTGAGAATATCTGAGAGTTCTCTATAGTAATCTCAAATAAATTTTACCTATCTGCACTTGACTAGCGTGGTGAATAGTATACCTTATTATTATGAAAGGAGGTCTCCACTAACTTTGCACCCATTCTTGAGTCTAGCAACAGGCTATTGTTAAAAGACAAAGATAACGATGGTGTTGGCTAAACTAAGAGATTTTAGAGATGCATTTTTTTATTATTTCATCAACAGAGATAATATGGTATACCATTGCTTTTAAAATAAAAGTGCAACTCCAATTATACACGCAAATGAACGTCTTCATAATTATATTATTCATTTTAATTAAAGTATTACATTATCTAGTTAAATGAAATGACTGCATTACTCAAAGCTCAGTCCGAAACTAATACTCCTAAATTATAACTATAAATATAAGGGACCCTGTCTCAGCACAAATTCGATTGTTGTCTAATATTAGATTGTTCTAGACGATTTGTAAATATCGATAGAGAATCGCACTTGAAAATCGATGACCAGGCATTCATTAGTCATTTAGCATCTATTGGGAGTTTCGGTTGGGTATAATTTTTCAATTTCATATACTGTATCGTAGCAGTTAATTGCGAAGTTGATGAGTTGTATGACATACAAAATACGTTTGCCAAAAGAAGATCGTAATTTTTTTGTTTCATAATCTTTGTTTTTTTCAAATAAAGAAGGATGTGTTAAAATGTATGGAAAAATGGTAAAAAAATGAGTGAAAAAGATTAGTATTGTTTTCAGCATGTACATTTTGGATTGCAGAGTAGTGATATGTATGTGTACAGTAGTCAAAATGTAATTTATTATGTTATGCAAGACTTGGCAGTGAGAAAAAATTACAATACATACATTTACTATATAATATTTACATACATATACTATGAGTTATTAATTTTTATTTGCTTCATTTGCATATAATAATATTTTGTGTTATTTATGATAACGACGTATAGATGTATTTATTGGCTTTATATAACGTCTTATGTCATTGATTTCTGATTTATGCCTAAGACAACACATACCTACAGTTTTTGGGATCTATAGAAATGTTTTCGATATTATATATCTGTTCTCTGGTATAGACTTTTCATCCACCTATGAAAATTATTATTATTATGATTTCGAGTATATTTAAAACTCAATCGTAGATTCATTTTCACTTACTTTCCGATAGAGGCGCTTATTAACATTATCGAGAGTCATTAAAATGTTTTTAACATTTATATTGTGGATACTAATTGATATCTGACAGGTTAAGTTATTCCAAGATTTAAGGCATTCCAAAGTTTTGAAATGTTTAGTTTGGCAAGAAATAATTTTAGTGGAATTGTTCTATAATAATGTGTCCACAAATGGTGACTTTAATTATTATTATTATTTATTATTCATTCATTAACTTTTCTATTATTATTATTACAATAATCTTTCTAGCAATGCAATCAGTTATCTCCAAATGTCGGTGCAATCGGTGTATGCATAATTATAATAAATTTTCATTATGTATCGTAAAATTCTAGTGGCAATTTATTCATTTCCTAATTGTGCGGCAGATTATACGATAAAATACCTGTCGGTATAAAGAAAATACTTCATGTAATAAGAGATACAGTTTAAAAAAAAAATTTTTTTAATATTTTATTTAAAAAAAAAATTATAATTGTACCTCTGTTTGAATGCGAAAAATGTATAAATGGATATTTAAAAAAATACGAAAACCATCCCCAAATAAATGTTTATAAAGTTTATTGCGTATATGGTATATTCAGTGTCCCTTCGACATAAAATGGATTTTCAATGCTTCTATTTTGTTAATAGCTCACGTTTTTTCCCTTTCCTGTATCCACCAACTCGTTAAACTACAAAGATGGCCGCGAGTGATTAATACCGTAGAAGACTCATTGTACTTAAAAGGTTTTGATGTTAGTAAATGTTCATTGTAGTTGAATTTAATAGTATCTACTGGTTATTGTCTTATGAATAAAATAAGAGTTTAGTGTAACATATATATATCACAGTTTTAACTATTGTAAGTGTATGTTTTATTGTTTAATCGCTCGTGCGTTGTCTATCACGGCTTATGAAATACTGATGTGCTCAATAGTTTTATTCGTCTGTCAAACAGCATTACTATAGGTGTTGTGATTGCTTCGTTGTTACAAATACGATAAATATTTATTTAAATAACATCACACTAGGTGTTAGATGTTTGTGCGAAATACAATCGAATAGCTCGAATAGCGCTACATCGAATATTGGTTTTTGATGAATCACGTTTCGACGAATGGCTCTTATTTGAATGTAAATGGGAAAATATTACCGAATTGATTTCTGGCTAATGTTGTTGTTGATAAAATTTTTAACAGTCGTTTTTAAACGTTAAGGTCACATCGAAATAATGAACATAATACAAAACGTTATTCGAAATAAAGTTCATTCAAAGTAGCGGTGTTCGAAGAATCATCATTCGAATTAGCTATTCGCTTAAACGTGAGTTGCAAAAACTATTCGAAAGTTCGACTGCGTGTATTTCGCATAAAACTTTGCACCGTCACATTGTAGCTTTAACTATTCTATTTATGTTGTACTGGCCTGATGTGTAACTGTAGTTCCTTAGGTAAAATCTCACCACATTGGAGTGTAATTCAGATTGAACGGGAATGTATGAATTAATGTTATTGCTTAATACAGTTACATTGGACATAGTTAGCGGCACGGATATTTAGCGCAAAATTTACTCAACTGTTATTGCAGTATCTCTAGAAAGTTCGATTGATGATTCTCTTTCCTTTTGAAGTTGCAGAAGGTTTCTTAACTTATTGTATTGTAGTGAGCCTGTTAATGTACACACTTGATTATTTAATTAGTTTATTTTAACTTGAAATCGAATGGTTGTTTTTTTAAATTTAGTGATCATTAGGTTTACATAATATAAGGTCAGATCTACGTAATATCAGGTTTACGTAATTATAATACAAAAGTGCTCAACATCCGTGCTGTTACTTTTATTTGCAATTTATGCAGCTTAGTTCTCGCCAATCTTTATGATCGCTCTGAATTGCACCACAAGTTGATCTTCATGGATGTGCAGTATTGAAGCCCTCGCGCGCACGTACAATATGTGAAAATTGCGTACTAAACAGAGACTTGCGCGGAGTTCAGAGCGGACATGAATTACAAAAGTTAGAATAGAAACAATAATTATATTCCGCTAATGCATGTATTATTTGATCACTTGTGCTAAAATTAGTATGTTATTTAGAATCTATTTTTTGTTATCTACTTAAAGAGATTTATTTTCTATATAGCGTATAGTTAGTAACAAGATTATATTCAAACTCAAAGATAATATTTATATACATACGTGAACTTGATTGTAATGATTGTTAGGTTTGGATGGGTTTAACACTCAAATCACAGTGAACTTGTAAACGTTTAAACCTTTCGAAGTTCGGGTTTCTTGTATTGATAGCACATGCCCTGAAAGGGTCGGTCAAACGAGGATATGAAATGAAGATATTATGCGTTGAGTATCTAGTTGTGTGTCTTAAGTATTATGTGTCTCAACATGCACAGATAATGGATAAATGGACAGCACGAGTCAATCCATTATTGTTCTCTTTTGTCATAGTTCCAAAATATTGTCCATAGACAATATTGTCTGTGGTTTATGCTGTCTTGTTTACCTCAGGCGACTAAAGCATTCGAATTCGTTCAAGCTTGCGGACATAATTAACACAGTTTTTGCAATGCTTTATTTATATTTTTGCAAGCTCGTTTAAATTAATGGCCTAAATAATGAAACAAAAAATCTGCAATGGATTTAAGTCCAGACGGATACAATAGGTTTGTAAAAATAATTGCTTGCATGTAACTGGCCACTTTTTGGACACTTCCATAACTAATTAGTCTCATCGCATGTAACTGGCCAGTTCCTTTGAAAGCTGGATAAGAAATTTGCTATTAAATAATCAATTATACAAGATCATTGTGATACGAGTCGTCACAGTGACAATATGAAACGGTGATTCGAATGTTCCGTAGATGTGATGGAGTTTATGCGTGTTGTCGTTCCCTCAACTGTTCCTAAGCATAGTTTCTATTTCTATGTGATGGGTGTCAGTAATCCTGTAAAAAATACTTGATTAAAACGTGTATTTAGGCTTAGTACGTTACCGAATTTACGGCAAAAATAATTAACTTATTCTTGGATATGATTTGTTATATCTCAGAAAAATAGGTCTGAGCCCGTAAACAAAAATACAATACAATACAAATATGATAATACAAATACAAATACGATAATACAAATACAAATACAATGCAATTTAATTCACACCAGAACAAAAATAAAAATACATGAACAATAATGATTACATGCGTTTGGTGATTACAAAAGGCGGTCTTATCGTAACCGTTCACGATCACGCCGTTTTAAAAATGTATGGTAATGACAGTCCCTGCGGAAAGGTTTTAGGCGTGACAGCACATCATCGTTCCGCAGGGACTATCATCACTATACATTTTTAAAATGACGTGAACGGTTACCGCTAAGATTTTTGTCTAAGGTCTCCTGAATAGACAAGATTTGGATTTAATTCGGTAATTTACGATATTTACTTTGTATGTTATCAATGAATGGACGGTAATCATGAAGTTAAAACATCTCTAGAAAGGTTCCAGTAGGTTCCAATAATCCATAAGTGGAATTTTCATCCATTTAACTTGTAGCCATTCGGAGTCGTATGAATTTCTGACATTCATCACAAAAGTCATAGTCCCTTATAAGATTAGCTATTAAATATGTATATGTAATTTATTATTATAATTGTCTTTACTATTGTATTAAACGGGTGTAGTGAAGTTTTATTATTGAAAGTGTTGACAAGAAATTCTGCTACTAGCTCTATTAAATACTTGCATCGATTTAATTGTGAATTATAATTCATTGTTCGACAGTCTGTAATTAACATTATAATTATTAATCATAAGGTTCAACGTGGCAGATTTTCTTGTTATATATGGATCGTAGCTTTAGAATGCTAGAACTAGTGTCAAACGTGATATGTGCCTAATAATGCGTAATAATAAATAGTAAGAAATGATACAATTAAGATCAGTCACCGACTGTTATTAATTAGATCGAAAAATGTATTTTTCTTTTAAGTTTTCGCCTAAAAAAAATTTTCATCGTATGTTAACGAGTTGTGTGTCAATTAATAACATAATTTTCTTCCGTCACATAATGTTTGGCACTAATATTTTGTAATATACTTTATTCAAAAAATACTATATGTGATTACCTCGTAACATAATAATGTCGTGAAGCTAATATATTTTCATTTATATTTTAGCTTTGTACATTGTACATCGTATTCGATTTAATAGCGAAATAATAATTTAGTTTTAATTAATAGTGATTAACGGCAACATCATTATTAAATTAATTAATATAAATCAAACTTCATTTAGGGTTTTTATGATTATTATAATATAGTTTTATTAGATTCAAGTAGATAAAATGTTCTTTATAGTTAAGACGTTTTTATATACATACTTAATTCATTATTAGTGTGATTAATAAATTAAAATGATAATACATATATATTAATTAATTGTTATAGCTTTATTAAACACTTTGTATGTCTTAGCTATTAGATTGTATGCCTTATGATATTTTTAGAATAGAATTATTTTACTATGAACAAAAAGTATCTAAAATTCCTGATTGAGGCATTGTTCCCAGAACACTGGCAGCCCTGCTCTCATGAATGGCTAAACTCATTCTTTGTGTGATATAGTTGTCAGATTTCTGTTTCTCTGAAGAGAGAATGAATAGGCCTGCCATGTGTTTCATGAATAACAACGGACCACGAACCACGGACAAGCTCGCAAAATTCTTTGCAAAATTATAGTCTTGAGTAATTCTATCAACATTATAATATAGACCACTGATGTTAGAAACTGATACTTCCATATAATATGTTAATGTATAAAATGTATTTTGTATTAAAAATTGTTAATGATTGGAGTGATTGTTATAATATTATTTAGTACTACAATAATTTTGGTCAGTAATTTGTTCAACCAACATGTTTGACTGTCTACATATGTAGGGTTTCTTAGAAATTACCATAAGTTTTAGCAATGGTACTACAAGAAATTAATAAGGTTTCATATAGAATCAATTCTCAATTATTAATTATTTTTTAATAACCTACATTGATTAGTATTTCTCTGTATTATCTATAAATTTATCAGATTATATATCAGATTATATTAGTGTTCAATAGTATATAGGCTTGATTTTATAATTTTGATTTATAAGTTTGTTGGGAGAAGAAAATAATTTTTATATTAGTGTAATTATGTGTTATTTCAAGTAATTCCTATTACAAATAGTATAGCGATATAGGGATTTGATTCAATATTCCCATTTAAATTATTTTGGTCAATAATAAATACTTGCTCAATAAAATTGGTTAATAAGTTACTAAATACATGTAGAGATAATATTCTAATATTGTTTATTAATCAAGAATATTTACAGTCATTAACTTATAAATCATTGTTCGAATACGCAGTTATGACAATGATATTTGAGTATAATGACTTGATGTTAATTTAATGACACCAAAAACCTATATTTTTATATACCGTTTAATATTATAATTTATTATTAAAATAATATATTCAATAATGAAGAAATATAAAAGATATAATTATGAATTAGTTATTGACCGTGTTTCTGATTTCTTTAAATTCATCATCAGTTTCAATGATTGAATGGGTTGTTGTCATATATTTTTAATAATTGTTGTATATTTTCAATATAAAACATTAATGTGTAATTAATAATGTATGGTGGACTCATAGCCGGTGGGGTGTACTTCAGGCCACTTTAATTATAATATATTGCGACACTTTCAATAATTTAAGATGTTTGTTTTTGAGAATATCCGTTTCATTCTTTGTGTAATGAAATATTTTGAATGATATTTGATTGTAATTAATCGTAATATATTAAGATGTGTTAACAGAACGAAACAAGCAAAGATATTCTTCCAAATTATGGCCAAAAAGTAGTCATGTAAAAATAAATAATTATTGATCATTGGTCTCTTCTATTTAATCCCTTCATTAGCTATGAATTATATCCGTCTCTTAAAATTAAAATTTCTTCAATTATGAAATCTTTGTTGCTGTCAGGAATGAGATCAAAAATTGTCCTTGGTTTCAGTAAAAAATAACTAAAATTTTTTTTTTAACTTCAAACCTTTCTCCTGATATCATAGTCTCTCACGAAACCATTAATAATTTTAAATATTTTAATGTTTTTACTTTACTTTTTGAAACGCAAAAATGATTGGATGTTGACTAAAAATATTTTAATATTCGTAAACTTCTATCTCTTTCAGAACTCCCTTTTCTAAAGTGTGTTAAAATTGTTCACAGTGTTGTTGTTCTTTTAATAAATGAATAATGTGTTATTAATAATAATATAATTAATAATTGTCGTTTTTGTAATCAGTTACATGGATGAAAATGTATGTATATTAAAATTAATGATTTAACACATTTCCTAGATTACATTTTAACACAAGAAAATTATAGTTTTTCTTTGTCTATTCATATGATGTAAATTTTTATTAGAACCAACTCATATTACAACTTAATCTATGCAACATATAATATATTTTTGTGAATAAAATTGCAGGCGACTACACGTGGGGTTGCGGTAACTGTGAAGTGCCGGATCAATGGGATCAGTTTGGGTCTCCCCAGCCCCCGGCGAGTCATCCAAGCACCCCGCGTAATGGATGTAGACCTGGATGCAACAGGGGTTATCCCGGTTATCCTAATCCAATGAAGAACACCAGACCACCTCGTGGACGGAACCTACCTTGGGGCAACGGTTACGGCGATGGTTTCAAAGGGCAAAGGTGCAGAAACGGACCGGCGCCATATTGGTAGGATTTTAATTTACTTCCAGCGAATGGTCGATGATCTCATCTTGTACATATAATATGGTATGTCGCGAAGAATTAATGTCTCGTAGCGAAGTATGTGAAATTCCTATACGGGAACGAAGGTACAATTGTATGGTGATTCTATTTGATATGTAATGAATCTATTTACGATTTTATTAATTTGTTACTTAACATTTTGATGGATGAGGGAACATAGCACTTCGGATACGTTTGAAATTTTTAACGTAATGTTTGAATCATGATGTAATATCATCAAGTAATAACAGATAACTGATGTGCTACATTTGGTAAATGTTTCCTGGTTTTGAATGTTGTAATGGTAAACAGGCATTTTGTAATTTTAGTTGTAATAAATTAGTCACAAGAACCTAAGACTTATAACATTAAAATGTATGTCATGTTTATCTGGTATAGTATTTACAAAAGCTTACGAAATTTATTGACGATATTCAATATACGGCAACTGATTAAACTTGAGAATAGAGTTCTATCTATAATTATAATGCAGTTAATGCGAAATGCTAAGTGCGGAATTACCAAAAAATCTGATGAAAATATTTTTTATTTATATTCAATGAGCTTTGCATTACCGTATTATATTTTTCTCTCATATTTTTTGTATTCGGGACAGGCAAAAAGTTCTCACGGCTAGGCTGATCTGGTCGTATCGAACTAATGACATTATCTATTGATTATTTGGATCAAAGCCAAATAGAGTGTTATGCAATATACATGTGATTGGATATTTTTATAAATTTAATATTATAATCTAAAACAATGCGTTGTTGATATTCAAGTTCAATATGGAATTCGATTTACAAGAATCCGTGCGGGTATTGGTCTATTAAACTTTAAACCTGTTAGGTATATTAAATTATATTGCTCTGTGGACTTACGTTATTCTTCGATATACTCTGTACCGAGCGTTTTGACAGTGACAGTTGTTAAAAAGCGCGCGCTGTTTTGTACGCATGCATTCGATGTTATGTAACTCGCATTGTGGGCTGGGAAACGCGCGGTCTTACCGCCTAATGTGTGCCGGGGTATAGGTAGCTAATAGCTAGGTATATTTTTTTTACATGTATGAAGTATGTAAAGTTTTTTTATGATTGAGTTTGTTTGTCGGTCGGTTTCAATACCTTATCTATCTTTTGCTGCGGGTAAAAATGTAATACTACTGTTTGTAGCGCATCTCCATAATATTCACAAAGGTATGGAGAATCAATCTCAGTTGGCCAGTGTGGTGGACTAAGGAAATAATCCTCTTAATGTGAGAGGATGTCATAGCACATGACTTGGTCAATAATAATTATCGGTGGCGATGGATGGATTGTGGATTGTAGCCGTAACTGCATGTTAATAAAGGAAGATTGGTACACGACTACCAATTAAAGTTATGTGTCGGCTCCAACGGTCGCTATGGCAACCAAATAAGGTTAATCAATAGTTAAGGATAGATAACTTATATGAACCGACCGTAAGTGACGTGTCATTGAATTATTTTGTGGAGCACTTCGATGATATGTTCGAAAAATGAATTGTTGCGTCTGTCTGTATAAGTATTAAGTATTATTATGATTATGTAATTTTTCGTTTTATGTCGGAATGTGCATGTTGTTTTATTTAATTCTACTTAATTGCAATGATCGATCTTTTTAAATAGCGTGAGTGTTTCGTTTTGTATGAGGTAGCTAGCACACCAAGAGCCCTTATTCCAGTTGTCGCATCTGGGCAATATAAACCCCTGAAAACAGACGTGCTTCTTCTTGCAATACTTTTAAGTTACGTAATGTATTTGGATCAAAGCGTATGGAATCTGTTACCGAAAGGTCTGACATATTGCTGACGTCATATTATCCGTCACATTACTTAAAGGGTATATTAAGGATGCGTTGAGATAATGTTTCCATACCTACTAGCAACCTAAAAGCGGTACAGAACTTTGGTCCAAGAAGAGTTATAATTATTGCATGCTACGTATGTACTAAAACTATATCTTTCGTGCTATTTGAATAGGATTGATCGAATTTTCTTTTCATTTGAAGTTTGTCGCTATAAGGTATAGTTTTTTTTTTAAATCTTGGTCGAGATGGGATGTAAATATTTTTATAGGATAAATATTGCGAGTCACTTTTCATGTAAAAATATGTTTTTTTTTCTGGTTCCATGGTATGTACGAGTCGGAAGGAAAGTCATCGCTCGGTCATTTGTACACGAGGTCTAAAGGAGTGTAGTGAGCCGTAGTGAAAAGTTATCACCGGTTTTTTGTTAATATTTGAATTACCTTACCACGTGTTTTAATAATACACTTCGGATGAAGTCTATAAACGGCGCTTAGACTTATCATAGACTATAGATAATAGTTGCTAACACATATATTTGTTACACTTCTGAAACCGCCTTCGTTGTTTTATCACTGCCTTAAGGTTGACTGGCAGAAAATGCTCTTAGC
>DWPQ01002348.1:0-10749 GCA_018251795.1 Perichares adela | reverse complement strand
ATTAAATCAATAAATAAAACATTACACAGACATGACACATACACATGCATATTCGATATACGTATACTTGTTTGACGTTTATTATTGCAGTTGCTGCTTTTCCCGGCAGGACAAAGTGTGCCGGTTCGGTAACGAATAAAATAAATAAATGAAATTCTTTACCGTTCAGTTTGTCTTCAACGATTTTCAACTTGAGTGCCATATCGGTCAGCTGCCGCGCGAATATCTTCTTTTCGGCGTTTACCTTCTCCGACACCATGGTATTAAAGTTCGCCATCATCTGAACAAACAATTTTTTCAACGTTTTTATTACTAGCAACATTTTATTTACTAGCTGTTCCCGCAGCTCCGAGAAATCAGAGTGTCGCAAAGTTATCCCCCGTAAAACCGAAGCCCGCGGGAATTCTAAGATAAAAAGTAGCCTAAGTTTCTCCGTATCACATCAGCTATCTTTGAAAAAGTTTTGACAAAATCGTTTCAAAGGTTTAAGAGCTTAGCCGGAACAAAAGACCAAAAAAAACAAAACAGAAAATGACAAAACAAAAAGAGACCGACCCTTGAAACTTTAGTTTTTGTTAAATCAAAGTATGCTCTATAGATCTGAGCCTTAGAGACCCATAAATTAACAGAATTCTACACAAGTTAACAAAATTCTATCAGTCATACAATCGAATACAATAAAATTACTGACGTCATCTTCTTTTTGCTTCAGCCTCTGTTTCAGAACTTCTTGATGCCTCTCGCACTGCTTCTGAAGCGCATCCTTCATGGTCTTCTCATTATTGGCTCTGAGGTCATCGTACTGGAATAAACAAAATATAGTAACTACCCAGCTTCAAATTGTCGTTTGAATATATCGACGGCTCCCATACATTTGATCGCAACGCAAAAAATACGATTTTTAAGTAGAGCCATTTTTGTGAACGTTAACGCAAAGTTTAGATGTTAAGACTATTAATTTTATCTATTGAAAAACGAATTTATTATATTCCATAAACAAATTTGAATTTCACGAATATGTAGTGTATAATGTGAATAATGCGATAGTATAATGTAATTCTAATGACGCAAAAATATAGTTTTGATAAAAAACCGTGTTCCGACTCTATGCGTAGGATCCATACGACGATGATGTTGATCAAATGAAATGAAAGGAAGTTTTATTACAAGTAGGCTTTTACAAACCTTTACCCTTATTACAATTACGATATTTAATTTACTTTTACTGATTATTTATTGACAGTTTAAGTGTTAAATCTATAAATCCCGCTGAAACTTATCTTAGACTTTCCTTTGGTTTGCAGATTAAATAACTAATTTTTGTGCGACTACCAGCGTAATATTTTCATAAGTTACCATAATGTCACTAAAGACATACTCAGCTTAAAATGCTAATAATAACGAAAACTAAAGTTGTCCTTACTGCAAACTAAACAAAAGTCTTAAGATAAATCGGCTTATAGATTTCACCGTATCCGCCGGTAAAAGCTAAGTGATATTAATTACATATTATATCTTACTCGTTGCCTGAACTCTTTGTCCATGTCTGCGCGTCTTCGTTTAATGGCAGAGTCGATAAGACAATCCCTAGCTTTCTTATCCTTTTCGTTTTGTGGTAGAGCTGCAATTTATAATTAAAAGATGTGGTGATGAGTTTCTTTCGCCGTTTCTTTTCATCCATTATAAATAGCATCTTTTTGAAACGGTAGTAGATGTAACGGTAAAAAATGACATACATAACTGTATTGCTGATACTTTATGAATGAACAAAAGTTTTTGAATAAATATACAATACATAGTCTTAAAAAATTTGGAAAAAATATTTGCTGTAGAAAACTCTTATTTTCTTAAGACATGTGTTGCCAGTGACATGAATATGTAACTTACTCTCAATGCCGCGATTGACTCTTTCGGTCATTCCTGACACCATTTCATCCAACTCTGCTCTGAGCTTTTGCAACTATAAAAAAAAAACTCAAATTATCTTCAACGATTTTTCATTGCCATTAACTAATATCTACTGTCAGCGATAACCTATTTATCCCTCGATATTGGTTAAAAGTGAAGATGGTTCAGACCATTATTTAAACCAAGCCACTAGCACACGAAGTACCCAGCTAGAACAGACAAAGCTATGGTTCCAAATCTCTCTTACTGAGAGCTGAGCTATGCAGATATACTTCAATCCAGAAATTATTCATTCAAGATAGTAATATCCTACTAAAAATGGTAGTAATGGTGAAAGAACCCCTTAATCTACCTGGATTTCTTACTTGTAGGTCACCTTTCTCCAGATTCAACCGTGATATGTTTCGACATGTTTCGGTAGCAATTTCGTAGAGTCAACAATAAGCCGGTATTAGACTTTCTTCTCGGCAATACGTTAATATTTTTAGCGTTACAAGGTTGTGAAGACTTCTTCAAAATATCATCAGGACACCTGTCTCTTTATATATCGGCCAGTCACATTTAAGCTTCCGCCCAAATTAGACCTTTTTTTGTTGCTTTCGATGATTACAAAGATGTGCTGAGCAGTTTGTTTCCTGTTTTTTCTTCTAATAAGGTACCGTTTCGAAATGGTTTGAACAACAAAACGTACATAAGTATATTGACAATACACCCAAATTATTTCAAATAAGGCTAAATTATCTCGTTTCTCATAAATCCATCATAATTTATACATCTCAAAATAATAAACTCACGTATCTAAAAGAGTGGTGCAGCAATAGGTCCGGATCACCGTTCAACTGTAGTTTCTTCTGTGCGTACTTCAAACCGCTAAACATCGTCTGGTTCTCTTCAGAGTATTTCTCTACTAATACTTCGACCTAATCGTGGATTTGACACAATAACCAGACTCATAATTATTAATATTGGACACAAAAAACAGACTCATAATTATATATTGGACACAATAAACAGTCTCTTAATTATATATATTGGACTCAATAGACAGATATAATTATTATATCCTAGCCTGGCCTCGCAAATGGTGTTTTACCATATAAAATGTGTAGTACATAAACATTTTGCTATAAAAAATACGAGTTGGCGATAGATGGTTGAAGCTAATATCTTGTATGTATTTTCGAATGCCAAATTATAAAACAATAAAAACAAAAAGTTTTGTCTAAACTAAAATGGGACTACCCATATCACATAGGTGTGAAAAGTACATACAAACCTTCCCACTTCTGGGCTCGGCTAAGAAGACTTAAGACCACAGTCCACCACGCCGGCCAAGTGCGGTTTAGCAGACTTCACATACTTTCGAGAACTTTATGAAGAACTCTCAAGAATGCAGGCTTCCCCACGATGTTTTCCTACACCGAAGCAGGGCATAAGTTCAAATTTTTAATATTAATTAACTAAGATCTAATTTACTAACCTTCTGCCATTTCTTATCCAAAACTAACGACATATCGTTCTCCCATTGATACTGTATGATTGCCGCCTTAATCCTTTGATGGTAGTCTTTCATCAAACACTTTGTGCTCTCGATGGAGTCACGTGTCGCTTCTACTCCGCAATCCAGGTACCTGGTTAGCTCATCTGACAACAGGATAGGACGGTAGTATGTTAAAGCGTCCTGTGGCTCAAAATAAGGAATTGAGGGTAGAAACCCAGCATGGTTTTCGTGGGTACTAGCTGTGCTCACGGGTCTGCATGTGTGGAAATCAGTGTGTCGAAAAGATTTTTCCACGTAAATCCGAATCCCGCGGGAATTCTAAAATAAAAAGTAGCCTAAGTTACTCCATATTACATAGGTAACTTCCAGTAGAAGTCCCGTCAAAATCCGTCCAGCACTCCAGTCCCGTCCAGATTACACGGAACAGACAGACAAAAAAAATAAAACTATTGTTTTAGTATATGTACCGTGTATACATACATATGCACTTGGTGCGGTTATTTTTGCGGTTATTTTAATATTATAAACAGACACTCCAACTTTAATTTAATTGTATAGATTCAGTGAGTCACACGTACTTGCACAATCGAATGGCCGTGTTATTTCCCCGCAAAAATACAGGATAATAATTATAAAGGACAAAAATAAAGGTAAGTCAAGATGTGTGCATGTCCATGCGCATGGACACGTCATGACTTCTTTAATTAACATTTGTCTTTTAATCTTAAAAATGAGAGATCGTTTTATGTCGCCGACTAATGATCGAAAGTGACAGGTGATGGTAATTACGTTGGCATTAAATACATAGAGAAGGCATGGCAGCCTATAAAGCGAACCAATAAAAGAAAGTATTCTTTTGTGATGTTAAATGTTCTAATTTCAAATATAGGTAGAATAGAATATCTTTATATTCACCACGTTATAAATTTAAAATTAAAAAATATGATGCTTGTAAAAATGTTTACCCATCTGAGCGGTGGCTTGAACCGCATTATCCACTGACACCTTAATGGCATCCAATCGTTCCGCCATCTTGTCATGCAGCTCCTTCACTTTCGGAATTGAAAAGTTCAACATGGTTTTCTCCACTAACTGAAAGAATTACAAGCTGCAATACATCTCATTATCTATAGGTAATCTTTAAATGCGAAAGTTACTCTTCTTGTCTGTCTTCCCAGGACCTTCAAGTATCTCAACATGAAATTTATCACAATCGGTGCAGGAGTTTGGCCTTGATCACGTCACAGACAAACATTTTCGCATTTATAATATTGTAACGTAAGAAAAAAACCACCTACATCTACATCAGCTGATATATCCTAGTCATATAAACATTAGGATCAGTTAGTCCAAGAGGGTACTCACACTATTGTACGAAGCACAAGCTTCCTTCGCAATATTATAATTCTTAATCGCAGTTTCACCAAACTCCTTCATGCAGTCCTCAATTTCGCAAATGTTTTTTGTAACCACCGGCGGAGGGAGGACTTTACACTCCCCTTCTATTTCCTTTGGTGCTGTAACGCAATGACTATTAGTACATTATCATCACATAATTCGCCGATCAACTTGAAATTATTGATAAGGCACATGTGTACACGCGTCAAGATGTTTTCCTTCACCGAAGCAAGCCATATATTTTTTAATACGCACGTAACTTTGAACACATACGAGATGCCTTCAGGATTCACCCCGATCCATCACGTTGAGAAAACCTGAGAAGTCCTCCTTAATGATATCGAAGGGGAAGCCTGCTAACTGCTCTTGGCCAGCGTGGTAGACCCTTGATATTGTGAGAAGCTAAGTCAGTAATAGGTCTTTTGTGTTTTGTTATAATCTTTTTCTATAATTGGTAAACCAACAGGTTTTATTTATAACATAATAAACAATGTAACTATATTTATTTACGCTTGATTTACCTGCTGCCACGTCAGATGCCTCTACTTTTGGTTGCTCAGGAATAACTAGAACAAAGATTTTAATGTAGAATGGAGTATTCGTACTTTTATGCGTCTCAACAATAATCTGTGTAATCAGTCGTGATTCAACTAACGTTTCGGTTTCAATTGTTAAAACCAATGCATCAAATGCCTGAATACCTAGTTCTAAGTCGCAACCCAACTGTGACTGATTACTGACTAAAGTATTTCGTTGTTTAACCTTGGCATGTACAAAACAATAAACTGTGATACCAACAATTACAATTTTTATTTCATTTCAACAATCATACAATTATTAACAATTATGTTGGAAGCTTCTGTCATAAATCCACAAAGAAAAGTTGCTAACCCCTAACAGCGGGCGGAGGGTGATCTTTCAGGGCACATTCCTTAGGTTTTCGGTTATCGTCCATGAGGTTGTTTAAATAATTCTTGGCGTCATCAATGCACTTTTCAGCATAGTCCTTGTAAGACATATTCTCTTCGTATACAACCGCGATCATATCGTCGAACCATGGCGCATGGATAGTTAGCCAGTCTCGTATTTCTGGTTGACGTCTGTTAAACAAAAATTTGGAGAAAAATTCAGGATTCAAATTATCTTATTTATTTTGACAATGTTAAAATGCGTCACAATGCTTAGGGCTTTGTAAACCTTCTAACATTACGCTTTGTAAGTCTGATCACTTACTTTGGTGAAGGAAAACATCGTGAGGAAACCTGCACATCGGAGAGTTTTCCAAAATGTTCTCGAAGGTGTGTGAAGTTTGCCCACCCGCACTTAGCCAGTGTGATAGCTTTAAAGCATCTCAGTGTGAGAGGAGATCTGAGCCTAGCAGTGGGACAAATATAGGTTGTTATATATGTAGAAGTGTGGTTAATTTTGAGCTTCATTGTCTAGATATTCTTTAAAGCAATGCGGTCAATTTGGCTTTTACATAAACTGCAATGGTACAAACCTGGCATAAGCTGCAAATCCACCAGCAAGACAGACAACAGTCAAAGATCCCCAGAACAGGCTATCGTCCCGCGGTTTGGGCTTTGGTGGGGGAGGTGGAGGGGGGCATGTTTCCCTCTCTTTCACACTGTAGTCGAAACCCGGCGCTCGGGACGAGAAAGTTACATTAATATCTATTCTATGACGATGCTGAAAATTTTAATTAAAATATCATCACAGCTTGTAAGACATCTATACTAATAATAAAAAAGTAACTCTGTCTGTCTGTGACGTGATCATTGCCAAACCGCTGAACCGATTGTGATGTAATTTTATATGGAAGTAGTTTTTTTAAGTTTTTTTAAGATTTTCTTTATTTAACGAAATAAAAACATTATCGGTTTCCTCTCCACTACGCTGGCCAAGTGCCGGTTGGCAGACATACTTAACGTTAGACACTAACGATATTGTATGTAAATAAAATAAAAGATACATCAATCTAAGCACTTACCAATATAATTCTTGCATTGTGCCAATTACTTGTAATTCTATACATATTTCTTTCAGGGTTTGTATGGAAAAATTTCGGTGTTCATTTTTGACATTGGTTTTTTCTGACAAGTATGATTTTCCATGTAAAGAAATGTATGTGCCAGTATTTTAGTACGTACCATACAGTACAACAAACAGTGACAGTCTCGATAGCATAGTGGTTTGAACGTTGATCTTCCGAACGGGAAGGACTGCGATCGAATCCTTTATGCACCAATAATTTGTTAATCGATTAGCAACATATGATAATTATTTTTTATTTAATCGGCAGCTTTAATCTCCCGTTTGAGATATAGTAACAATAGAATCGCTTATGTCCGATCCAATTAACTCAATATCACCAATACAATTTAACTCAATATTGCCAATGCACTATTGGTCCATATTGCCAATGCAATATAGTTCCACATTGCCAATGCAATATAGTTCCATATTGCCAATGCAATATAGTTCCATATTGCCAATGCAATATACGTAGTTCCATATTGCCAATGCAATATAGTTCCATATTGCCAATCCAATATAGTTCCATATTGCCAATGCAATATAGTTCCATATTGCCAATGCAATATAGTTCCATATTGCCAATGCAATATTGGTCCATATTGCCAATGCAGTATTCACTCGGCCACTGGCCAATGTGACTCCTTTGGTCTCATAATATCCATAGCCGCCAATAGTCAACAGTCCATAAATTCATCATTAAATAAAACAAAAGCAATGAAATAAAAATCATTCTCTAATTTTTAATTACATACAGTATTTTAAATATTTACATAAGTTACTAAAATTACAGAACTTTTCGTCGCAGGCACCAATTTTGCTTTTTGTTTGTTTCAATTAAATGCATACAGTTTTCAACGATACAAAATATTTTTAATATTGCTATATTTATTGTTTTGCTAGCTCACCCAATATTTCAATTAAAGGAAACTAAATATCAACAGAGCGAATTAATCAGCAATTCAACATTGTACCAAAATATCCAAAACAGTCCCAATGTTCGAATAAAAATTCCAAATTTGTCCAAATTTGTACCAAAATTCCAACAGGTGCCTTTAAACGAACACGTATCAACTTCAAAATATTTCCATCAACTACGCACTTAATGAAATTTGAATACAACTGTGGTCTCTCGCTAAGACTATTGATTTTGTATTCACAATCTTATTTCGTATGACATAAGGTTCACAATTCAACAATCGACTTTTTTAAAGTGAATATGTTATTGTTTTTGTAAAAATTTAAATATTTACTACATAATATACTTTTACAGTAGTTATCAAAGGAATCAACGAAATATGTGCTTACATGTATCAGCAATAATTAATGTATACTAATATTATAAAGAGGAAATATTTGTTTGTTTATTTGTACCGAATAGGGTCCGAAACTACTGGAACGATTTTGATGAAATTTGGCATAGAGATAATATAGAGCCTAAGAAAGAACATAGGCTGTTTTATATGGCAAAAACAACGTTAGCGGGATCAGCTAGTATACAATATAACGATAAACAACTTTTGCGTATCTCATTGTAGTATCAAAATTCAAAAAGAATACAATATTTCAAAGAAAACTCAGTCATAAGAGACGATAATTAAAATAGCCCACAGTTAAACTGAATTTAATTGTAAATAGCAATTTATTTACACAATAACAATTCACTTAAAAACTCATCAGATACACAGGATGGATAGAAAAGGAGAGTGAATTTTGAACTATCCAAAAAATACATTATTTTAAGCAAAAGACTTGTTCACACAATCTTAAGTCAAAATTTATTTAGTCAAAAGTTAAATATAAATATTAATTAATAAACACTATCCAACATTTGTTCATTAATACTTATTAATTAATATGTATAAATTTATGTAATGTTAGCAAAATAAAAAGATGTATTGTCAATTGATATCGGGACTACAAAAAAAATGCTTCAATCCACTTAATACTACAAGTATTTGACTACAGAGCACCAGCAAAATAAAAAAAGTAACACTATTTTTATCCAAATCCACAATTTTGAAAAGCTATCCATTCAATACATTTTAAGCTTTACAATCCTCACATAAGACTGCTATAACTGTGATTATAAATCTATAATTTATCAAATGTAACCACTTTAATACATTTTAAGCTTTACAATCTTTACAAAGACTATTAGCTTGACAATACAATCATCGTGGTACACAGCGTGCGAGATTTATCATTTAAACAAACACTCCACACTCCCTTACTATCCACCAAATTCAACAGGTCATAGACAACCTATCCCTACAGATACAGGAGACCGGAAACGGAAGCGTGCGCCATTACCGCTTCGGCGGCTTGACGGATTTCAAGATGGCGGCGCGCTGCGTTCGCCCAGTTTACAGCGACAGCTCGGGGCGCGCCTTGGAGCAAATTGACGTAACGAAGCGCCGCGGGTAAGTTACCATGGTCCATGTAATACCTGGAAGTATCATTTTCTCAGTATATAACATCCCATAGGCAAATAGGATGTGTAACTAAATTAAGTGACATATTATCATTACCTTGCCCTTTGAATAATATCAAACGTGTCCAATTTGGAGAAATCTGTCGGCAAGTTATCCAACTCGTCCTTAGGTATTTCAGCAAACTGAAACAAAAATAATTGGGAAATCAATTCTTAATTTAACTGAAGTACATGAATTTGCATTAATGGCACTGGTTGAACTAACACTTCAATTGAATTTACACAGTGCTTGAATTTACAATGATTAATAATGCTTGAACTTACACTAACTGAAATGCTTGAATTTACTCTAAGTGTTTGAATTTACTTTAAGTGCTTGAATTTACACTTTGAAGTGATTGAACTTACACTAATTGAAGTGCTGGAATTTATACTAATTGAAGTGTGATTAGTTCGCAATATACCTTCTGGAAGAGCATCTTGGACTGCAACCACGACAAGAAGTACACGGGCAGCGAGGCACCCTCGCGGCCCACCAGCGCCACCTTCACCGCTGTCTGCTCCATCTGATCACAATTACAACATTTATAAGCTAAAACAATGAGTACTAAGTAACTATTTAAGTACCTATTTCATTGTGGTGTGCTCAATAAAGTATATTGTATTGTATTGTAACTTTTACCCTTCCACGCCAGCCGGACTCTTTCGAAATACGCCAAAAAATGTACCCTAAACGCCCAGCGGCCTCATATGAGGTCCCATACTAGTTCGTCGGTTTTCGCTCTTATATTCAATAGTTTATGCATTGTATTGTATTTTAATATTGTATCGTACTACACGTGTGTGCCTATATACACGCGAGTGGCCGTGGACTTTCGTACTATTAATAAGTTGGTTTCACAACGTATTTTTACTAGTTAGTTTTACTAAGTTAATTATACAAAATTTATTTCACAAGTTAGTTCCACTCAATCATTCTTATTTTATTAACAGTCACTGTAGTTAAGTTAACTAAAGTAGTAAATAAGTTAAGTGCTCTTAGCACTAGGCTATCTAACATTGAGTTATTATCAGAATCTATACTTATTATAAAAGCCCCCTCATGTATGTGCCCCTTTTTGTCAAAATCCACTGAACGGATCTTTATATGGTTTTTGCTAAAAGATAGTGCAATACTTTGAGAAGGTTATAGGCAATAGTGCATTACGATTTTATGTCAATTGATTTAAATATAACGAATCATGTTAAAAAAATCTCGCCTGCTGGGAGCTTTCCACGCGGGCGAAGCCGCGGGCACAGCTAGTACAATAATCAATCGAACCTTTAATGAAATACGTAATTTCTTTTTACCGTCCACCGGCCGATACGCCACTAGACGATTGAAAAAAAATAAAGGTGTAGGTGCACATAGGATTGTAACCTGAGCTCCCCTCTTCATCAAACCACTAGACTATCACAACAGAAGTATCTCACC
>DWPQ01002347.1:0-10752 GCA_018251795.1 Perichares adela | reverse complement strand
TTCCGACTATGAAACACAGATGGCACCACTTAAGCGATTACCCATTTTAGAGCGAAGTTGAGTCTCTATTACAGTATATCTAAATGTACTCTTTGGGAACGACTGAAGAGGCACCACCGGCATGGCCAGCCGATGCGCGTAGTTAACAATTATGCTGAGTCGACTATTAGTTTATGTATGTAGGTGTCCGTACAATAGTATGGCAATAAAGGTGAAAGTGAAGTGAAAACCAAGGATTGTACGATGTGTAAATTAAATCTAAAGTTAGTTGAAGTGACGTAAATCAATCGGACTAATTTGGTTTGAAGTTCAGACAATATTTTTTGTGATGTTATTAGCGTAAGATTCTCGTAGGTCACCAAAATTGTGTACTCAAGCTTAAGCTTAAGCTGAGTATCTTAAGCTTAAGCTGAGCCAAAGTAATATTTATGAACATGAAATCTGTCTTAACTTGAGACTTAAGTTTGAGATACGTCAATGTATGATCTATAGGTCTCTGCCGTAGATCATTTAATTTTATAGTCATTAAAATTACGTAATTCTAATCTTTATAGATCTATTTTCACCGTAAATAGCGTCTTAGATTTTTGTGTATAGTGTTAATTTAGATATAGTGATAATTACTAACCTCCATGTACATATAAAAATTAAACTTAATGAATAAAACTGTGATGGTTATAAATTGTTGTTTTTTTTTTATGATTTAAAATATAACCAGTTTAATGATAATACAAATTCGTTCTCCATAATATTGAGAACTAAGTACATAACAATCCTTAATTGTCCCACTGCTGGGCTCGGGTCTTCTCTCATACTGAGAGGGTTTAAGGCCACAGTTCACCACGCTTGCCAAGTGTGTGTTGGCAGACTTCACACACCTTCGAGAACTTTATAGAGAACTCTCCGGTGTGCAGGTTTCCTCACGATGTTTTCCTTCACTGAACAGCAAGTGAATAAATTTCTAATACGCATATAACTTAGAAAATTATTGGTGCGGCCTGGGATCGAACGCACGACCTCCCATTCGAGAGACCAACATTCAAACCACTAGGTCTATCACTGCTCTATATATATATAGTTACATCAAATCAACCAATATAGTAAGATTTTGTACTTTCAAGACCTCCCAACTTTTTTTACCACCTTTTAGAATTGACTGTGAAATATTCCGTGTATTTATTGCTGGACCCGAGAGCCACTAAACGGTCTTAAACTTCCTTCCTTCTGGCCTGATGATGCGTTTTGTACCATGTCCAAAACCTCGTCCTTTATCCAGGAAACTGCACCATACATATGGATAAGGTTGACTTGAACTCAACGACGGAAGTCCTTACACCCTAATACAAACCATTTACTTGTGGCCCATTATTCCTTTAATGGTTGATAAATACTTACCTTCCTTTTATAGGTGACTAAAATCCCATTTCATAACGAATCAAAAATCTCAGATAATAATTTTTCATTCTTTTTCTTGCATTTAAACGGAATTTTCAACACTCTGTATACACCGCACGCGCCCATAACTCGCGCTGCACTTAAGGCCGCGACGTAAATTTGTCTGATCAAAGCGCGACATCCATTCCACTTCGGCCTCTTAAGTACATAATTGAACCCCTTGTAGCTGAATGAATATTAAATTTACACCCCATCAATGAACATCTAACATATTTTTTTTAGCTTTTAACATCTGTTTCTGCGGTAAAATTAAATCGAGAGTACCAAAAACGCTGGTTGAGTAATGGAATGCTATATTTGTTTTGGCACGCGAATATTTTCAGAGACTTCCTTTTGATGTATGGCTGAAACGATTATACGCAAACTTAGGAAAATTTATTTATTTATAGATTGGACATTAGTTACAGCCCATTATCGACCCACTGAGGTACAAATTCTATGAACAAACTGCATAGCATCAAATTAGTAAGCGGTGATGCATACAATCTGCTGTTTCTTGTACAATTTCAAAATATTGTATTTTTTGGAGATTCAACAGTATAAGTTGTGCCAATCAGATAGTTTACTTCCACTAACGAGCAAATTTAGATCATTTGCGTTCAATGCTGACAGTACTGATAAAAGCAATACAGTAAAGATCATTACTAACCTGCAAAAGACAAATGAAAATTAAATGTAACTCATAAGGCACAATCGACATTTGACGAAAATAGTGATTCAAAAATGATATTGTAAAAGAAAATGAAAAAATGGTATGATTGTTACACAAATATTTATTTGTTGCTTACAAATACACAATGAAAGTTACACGCGAAAGTTAGACGCTAAACAAAAGAAATCACAGATGTAATACATTAAACGACTCGGCTAAATCATACAACTAAATTTAATAAAATATACGTTAAATATGTGGCAGTACAACTAACAAAATATAAAAATCACAGTTTTAGTAATAAGAAATTTATCACAAAACAAAAATACAAAATTGGAAATAAATATAAAAAAAATAGAGGATTTTCAACGTGACTAAAGCATTCGACTGTGTGCATCAACACGTTTCCCTGACAATTTTATTTATTTAAGTATAAAACATTGTTCGACGAATTAATTCCCTATTCCTCGTTATCACAGCGTTCCTATAGTTTAATACTTAAATTAATTTACCTTGATACTCTTTATTCCAAACATTAGGTGTAACTCAAGGCACACACCTAGCACACCATTTTTTTCGTCACGTTCTTGTAAGAAAGATTAACTCAAAATAAGTGCTAAAACGACACCATCTACATTTACTTTGGACACCACATCAGTCAATACAATTGTAATACATACATCTAAAATTAATGTACTCACTCTAAAACAATTTGATGAGAACAAGCGTTGGTAATTGCAGCTCATTTCAACTGGATTTTATTTTCTATCTGCCTTCAAAATTTGTGCCCACAAGCGGCTAAGCAAACGTGAATATCAATCCACTTGAAATGATTTGAATCACCAAATGATATATTGCATATAGGTGTATAGTCTACATCGATAGAAAAATATGTATAGCGACATCAAAAAGTGTACAGTCCCACAACTACCACAGTAACATCGACACAGTGACATAAAAACATCTTTATAGGATAGGGATTACAACAGTTTCATCTAATTTCTGATATCGATAAATTTCGAATTATATCCTGATAGCATTCATCATCGAATTTATATGTCACTTGGAAAACACTAACAAGATATAATTCGAGTTAAGGAAATAACATGTATTTTTCATGATACCAAGTACAAGACATAGAATCAAATTCCTTTATATGCATAGATGTTATTAATATACGAATATTATATAATTAGACAATCAAAAATTACGATATTCTTTTTTAATTACTCCAATTCTCCGAAGTAACTCTTAACGTAAATGTATCCTTTCAAAATCGTATTTAACCTCTAAAATCTAGGATTTGTTATAAAATATAGATAGCGTTCTGGCGTAATATAGCAGAACGGATCTATTTAATTACCAAGTGGATATATAATGCATCATGTAATACTGCTAGGGTACTGACAACAACCTTGTCTGCATATCTGTCTCAAGCCACCTCCCATCCATCTTTGCGTGCCACAAAATGTACTTTAAATTCCATAAATTGAATGCCCAGATAATCGATTGTTTAATTTTCCTTTTCAATGTCATTGTATTGACGATGCATGGTATTTGCATGAAATATTGCACTACCCCCATTTAATTCATTGTTGACAGTACCATACATATAGAAAACTTTCTATCTTATAAAAATCCGACTCATATTTCCAATATCAAAACATTTCATTCGTCATGAAAGAGTTCTAGTAAATTCGTAGTTGCAAGCCATGGTTTTTGAAATGTACAGGAAATATTAAAAGTCTACATATAAAATAGTTCAGAAGAAAGTTATCAATATCATTGAAAGTAATTCGAAGTTTATCGACAACATTTCGATAATCCTCAAAATACCCCGAATTCTATCGTTACGGTCAAGTCAAACTGGAGGATTCATAAAATACGAGTAATTGATATCGAAAGAATCATTCATCATAAAGAGTGAATATCCGCTTTAAATAGAGAAGATGAAGTATGTAATTGAATTCAGCTGCAAGAGATTTTATTCCAAAACCACAGCTTTTACCCAGCAACATTCACTCAAATTCCAAAACCATTTTACATCATCAAATGAATATATATTATTGATTAGCAATAAATTCAACACCGATCACTGTTAGATATATTCCATTACTACATATAGACTTGCTATTACCAATTGACATCATAACCGCATGGGTGACGTCAAACAGATGAAGATTGCTGATTATTTATTTTTTCCCCACCTTCTTGTTCTTCCCTTGTTTTATAATTTGCACGAGCTTCACTTTCTGGGCTTCTGGACTCTCCATGAACTCTTCTACTATCTACGGTAGAAATTTTATATACATTGAGAATTAATGTATTCATTATGTTAAATGATAATTGAGATTTTTTTCCTGACAAGTTTTCTCTTAAATTAATTATTCAGTAGAACAACAATCCTTCCAATTAAGCTTTCAATAAAAGAATAATGGTAATGAAAGAAAAACGGTTATCGTGAAAGGTTATTAAAAGAAAAAAACAACTTTTAATAATAACTATTGAAGTCTATAGAGATAATAATGAATTGTTATGATGTTAATATTTAAGTCCTTACCTCCATATTAAGTTCGGCAGCAATAGCGGCTCTCGCCGACGGTCTCTCCGCTAGTGCCATCAGTGTCGGCAGTAGAGCGCTAGAGTGCGCTCGCGACACCAGCCAGTTTGCGGGTAGAGTGCACAGTGTCTTGATTACACTCCAGCCTTCGCAGATAGTCTCCTGTGTTAAGGGAAATCATTTTGTTGTGGGTGACACGTATGTATAATCCGATTAACAAGAAATAAGAGTAATTTACAATGCAAGGATAGTGATGCCAATGTTACAAAAGGCCTAATATGTGTCAATGCTTATTGCTCTACCTTTCGAAACAAAACCCACTATTGCGCAGTTATATTGCATTTTCATACTACGCTTATTAAAATAAAACAAAAATTTTGGTTCGCATTAATTTTGTGGGCAGAAATACGTATCCAAGATAGTTTTTAAAAATTCACTCGCATCTTCGGTCTGGTTCCATCTGCGCGCGTTTTATTAATTCATTAGAAACTGAAGTTGGCCGCATCAATTATTAACTGTAATGGTCAGCTTCGCTAAAAGGGAACAGTAACGGGCCCAGAGCGCTTCCTTGGCGTATTCCGTCGGCTGAACACCTGCGATCGTGGGAAATTGACGTTTTCGTTAAGTAAAGGAGCCTATTACCGGCTCACATCTGCGAACATGGCAGGATGGCGTCAACATTCGACGTGGCTCGTTTAATGAGTAAACATTTTGTTGTGTATTGTTAGGGTAGGTAAATTTATAGCCAATATAAAGTGTAGGCTGAAAGTGAACAGTTTAATGTGTAAAGGTCTCCTTGCGTGTGGAAATCTTGGAAGCATCACGGCACTATTCAAGATTAAATATAGACTGTAAATACGCTCATATGACAGATTTGTATCTTCTAATATTTAGGTTGCTTCTATGACTTTCTTATGTATATTCATACCCCCAATATGTATATTCATACCCCCAACGACGCAGGGAATTCTCTGGACTAAGTATGTGAGTTGGAGTACGTTTATTTATTTATATGCTTCAATAAGAGATATGGAAAATTACAGTATTTTTTGCGTGTACGTGTATTCAGGTTCATAGCATCACCTCTAGAAATAAGGAGTTAATTGCAAACTTATCTTCTGAAATGATTTTAAAGCTCATCAACTAATCTAAATCGTGTTAAATAATAAATAATCTTCGAATTGTGTCACTTTCGTCCTTAAATTACGATTATTGAACTCCGTCGACAGAGAACGAGACACAAGTCATGATCGTTCGATGCTACGGTCATATCTTCAACGAGTTATAATTCCAACACGTGTACACGCAGGTGCAACCTGCCCGCATGGGAACAAAACTATTGCTGTTTTAAACGTTTAACGTACAATATGTAAACACGACAGACAACGGTCAGTGCGTTCCATCGAATATTCGAACGTTCTCACATTCGATTAGTCGCATAGATACGGGTGGACGTTTGTTTTAATTACTGTTTTTATGCAACACAGTATTACAAAAAACTATTTGCCGTTCCTTGGCGTGTTTGGTAGCGAGCCGGCTTGCCGAGCGAAGCTTGATTGCCAATAACAATTGACATATATTTGACACCTATGTGATAAATGACACTAAGCGAACGGAAGTAACTCAACTCAAAATCTTTTAGAATCTAATATTAAAGTCAGGTATGTACAACTGTTTCTGCTCAATCATATCATAGTTTTTCGAAATAAACTTACACACAAAATGTATGTTTGGAAATTATTTCTAAGCCTTCATCATCTAGGTCTGAACAACACTTATGTTTTCCTTCACCGCAGCCAGTGATGTTTAATACGCATATAACTTAAAAATATATATTGTGCACTATAATTGGTGATTAAGTAAATCAATTTTAAAAGTTTTTTAACTTGGAATTATGTTATTTTATTCCATATGCGTAGTCTAAGCAAAAAATGTACACATTCTACTAATGTCCAAACAGGAAGACCATCATCACATATAACTTTAACAGTATTCAGATGAAAACCCACCTGCAGCTGTGGGTTGTTGACTACCACCAACCCAACCAGCACTATGAGGTCCAGCACCATCGTCTCCGAGAGCGTCTGGTCCAGCCGAGTGTTGCTCAGCCCTGGGACGAGGAAAGGAAGGAATTACTTAAAATTTTCATTTTAAAATGTGGTAGACAAATGAATTAGGTATTGACTGTTGCACAATCGTTTGTTCATCCTGTAAAGGTTTTAGTAGCAAAATTTCTTCAGCGCTTCAGTGCTACGAATTGTGTATTCAACCTTCGTTTGGTAATGTAAGACTGGGTCTCATGAAGAGGTAACCAAAGCACTGCGTTAAGCCACTTAACTATTCAAATCAATAGATGGTACAAGACGTTTAAGTTAAAGAAAGCTGTAATATTTATAACTGTTTATATCTACATTGACAACATTTTATCTATAATGCGATAATTTTATCCAGGTTTATGACTATTATAATACATTTTAGTAGTTTTCTGGTTTTAAAGTTTAGTTTGTAAAACAGTATTAGTATTACATGTGTATAACGGTTATGCTTGGTTACCATAATAGTCTGAAGTTCTAGGAACATTTTTTATATTAACCACCCGGCGTCACTTAACCCATATACGGTGTTATACATACATGTTGTACATCCTGTATAACAAGGTGTAATATACTCCTGTACTTACGTAATGCGATGGAGCGCGGCGCCTCCTTCTCATTAGGCGCGTGCTGAGAAAGCAGCCGCGCAACCGCCGCGCGAAACTCCAGCGGCCATCCGCCCTCGCCGAACGCCTCCTGTGTTAACAAACGTAAGGTGAGTTTAGGCGCTTCATCATATGCTCCGGCATCTGATCGAACCTAAATGGATTACTATACAATACAGTACGGAACAGTACAGTTCATTGCATATCGTTCCGACACAGTCACAGTCTGTCTGTATCAGTGTCTTCCAACCCGCACATGGCCAGCGTGGTGGACTATGGCCTCAAACCCTCTTACTGTGAGAGGAGACCCGAGCCCAGCAGTGGAACAATTATAGGTTGTTATGTAGATATAGATGTTATACGGCACAGTACAGTACAGGATAGAATAGTACAGTGTAGAGTACCGTTCAATTCAATAATCTTTACTGTATACGATAATAAATTAACAATGAATGTTAAAAACAGAACTTAAGGACACCAACTGTACTTCTGTTTCTGCAATAAGTCATTATTGCCCAGCATTGCTGTGACCTTTGTACACCTATCCACGCGAAGACCGTGGAGCATGATCTGCTCCGGTGCGCGGGGGATCTCTCGTTAACCATTTCGAGCGTTCACGACCACTTGGCACGCAAACGCCGTGATTGTTTTACGGGCGGTGATTACTCTTAGTCACATAGCCAACCCTCGTCCGAGCTATTCTGTCCTAGTTTACCGTAGAAATTATTGTATTGCTATTACCATAAATAAATAATATAAAAACCATAATTAAACCATATTCTTGAAACTGCACACTGTTTTCATCGAATACGACAAGACAATTACTTCAATTAAAAAAAGCGGAGCTCTTGACGACTCGAAGATTACTTGCATTTTATGTTTTACTTGTAACCTAAAAACTCCAAGTTACCAAATAAGTACACATACTAAAACTATCAACTTGCGGTCAGTTACCGCGCGAAACGCTCGGATGAGCAGATCCACCCCCGGCCTCGTTAAGCATTCCGTTCGCTCACGACCTCTGGTCACGCTCGCCGAGATTCATCGGGGAGGGGGAAGAGTGTTACTTTACTTCAGATTGATTACAGGAACTTAGTTTCTCTTTGAATTGCTCGTCGAGATTTAGACAAGGTTGTCTTAGAAGTTTGGTAGTTAAGGTGAGTGAATCACGCTTGAGATGGAAGTTACCATAAATCTTTATTAAGAACTAGCTGACCCCGCCAACGTTGTTTCGCCATATAAAAGTTAGCGTAAAGAAATAGGGTTGGTGATAGAAAGGTGAAAATTGTGGCTTTATTATTATTTATGTATTTTTTGAGCCGCATCATAAAAAAATTATTTAACAAAGTTTGTCCGTAAAACAAAAAAAAGTGATGTTGGGCGTGGGCCCCTCTTATAACTTAGGGGTATGAAAAATAGTTTACAACCTATTCTCAGACCTACCCAATATATCTACAAAATTTCATTACAATCGGTCTACCCGTTTCGGAGGAGTTTGGCAACTAACACTGTGACACGAGAATTTTATATATATAGATATGGGGTATGAAGATATGTATTGTGTTTCAGTAAGGAATATGTAGTGTCCTCGTACAATCTTGGTTCAATCGTTTCATTAAATATTTATGCGCACGTACAACTTTATTTGTTATCGATCGATTGAAGAGCATCGGTTACGCAAACTGATATCCTCGGTGTACCTCGCACGGGAACCCTCTGTTCGAATCGAACTATTTAAATTAGAGCTTTACAATTTAGGGATCTGGTTTTAATTGAAATACCCACTAGTTAGTGACACATCAACAACAACAAAAAAATTAGTATAGAATTCCACTTGATGTATGTTGCTGTGTACCCCTGAATGGTTAAGCGAACTTATCTAATAAAAGTAAAAACGTTCTTAACTTTTTCATTTAACTAGTAACATGAAATTTCATAACGACGTCTATTCAATACCGCAAAGATGTTCATTAATTATCAAAAAGATAATAATTGCTAGTTTTTTAATTTTAAATTTAGCTCTTGGTGTGCAATAAAGAATTGTATTGTGTATTGTATTGTATATCAAAAGATAACAAATTTAATATTCATCGTGTAGCATCAGTCATACCGTAACCCACCCACAACTTTAATAACTCTCATCGTTACCAAAAACCATAATAATCAATCATGGACCAATTTCACTCCCTTGGCGAATGGCATACCGCGACCACATCTGCAGACCGCAGCTAATAAACTCATAATCGTGTTTATTATCAGTTACCCGCGATGCACCGTGGACAAACAGACTGAAGTGGGGCCCCAAGGGTCCGCAATTATTCATGCCGTACAGGGGTATACAGACATCAAAGTTGCTCAACGGGGATTCAAACCCGCTGGGATACGGCACGATGTGGGCTTTGTGTACTGATTTTTATTATTATTTTGTTTGAATATCTTGTTTACTTAGTGGAAATTGGTGGATAATTAGGTGAATCGGTAAACCGATTCTACGGTCAAATTGGAATGAAATAGACTAAAATAAATATGTATTACGTAAAACAAACTGTTGTGGGTTTATCACAAGGCAAATATCAATATACGGTTGTGATCTATTTCCAAATATGTGAATACTAGAAATTTCAAAATTTCAGTAAATATTATGGGTACATATATATTGATATTTTCTTTTTGGCCGACAACGCAGTCTGATTTGCAGGCCTGTATGATTATTTCTAGATGATTTCAATATATAAATATACTTATGCGACTGTCTTTCGCTGAACGTCATATGTTTGACCAGCAAAAATGCGTTTAGCATTAATTCGACCTATTACATATATGACGCAAAGGAAATTTAACTAATAAATAAGACTATATTGAACAAGAAGAACTCGGTCCTTGTGCTCGTTTTCCGGATATTGACACACAAAAATGAGTCTTCAGTCCGGTCAAATTGAATATCGAACTCAAACATATCCAAAGGGTAACATTATCCGCAATAGATCTGATCATTTCCCATAATTAAATCAACGGATTCCAATATAATTGGACCAGCAGTGTGAGTGTGCGGTTCGCACGTGTCACGGTGTCACTATTGATACGCATTGGGTCGATTGTAGTGAATACTGTATGGGTGAGAGAGACATAAATAATCTAATTTAATATACTTCAAGTCCATCTAGCAAAAATAATACTACTAATATGAAATATGAAGCATGTATAAAATTACATGCAAAAGGAGTATGCCAATTTTGGGCCCACCCTCCAATAGCTATGTGTGTTATGTCGTTGGATAGGTATTTTTGAGCTAAATAAAAGTTACTATGGAGACAAGTTCCAAATGTTAGTCCGTTCAGAGTTATTCAGGATTAAAGATGGTAGTTTCGTCAATAACTAAGTAATGTT
>DWPQ01002346.1:0-10752 GCA_018251795.1 Perichares adela | reverse complement strand
GTGTTGTACGGCGTAACGGTAATGTGCGCCATTTTATTTGTTCTCCACGAGGAGCTACACACACACACACACACATACAGCCCATTAATGACACGTGTCTGTAATGACTGTCTAATTTTTGTGCTAGATGTTATAAAATAAAAATTATTATCTGCATGCTGTTAGTGTTTTAGTACGTACTCATGTGCTAATTACGTCACATATACTAATAGAATATTTGTACTACTACCTACTCCATAGAAGGGTTTTTGTTGGTATTTCCGCTCGGGATAAGGGGACGAATTCAAAACTTGTACACTCCATATAGTTTGAAGTTAAGTGCGAGTTTGAAATCAATTAACAATTGTTTTAGTGAAAAATCTTTTGAGGTGTTCTGCATACAAAGGGGTATTATGGGTAGTATTTGGCAGTTGAACCTATGGAATTATTGCTGGTCATTTCGAAAAATAATTCGAGCCCACCTTTGCATCCGCCCGTGTCACAATAATTTGTGAGAAAGATCTAGCATTCGATATTTGAATTATTATTTTCTTTCCAGAGAACTACCGGCCAGTGACATAGCATAATTATGAATTAGTAAACAAGCTACATTATTTTAATTACCGTTTCATTGTCCACAGACTGCGTCTATTTCGAGACGTCGTCGACGTCTCCGTACCAAATCCGGCGGATAGAGGAACTGAACAAGACGGCGTCGGGTAATGTGGAAGCGAAGGTCATGTGCTTCTACAGGAGGCGAGACCTGCCCAACCCGCTCATACAATTAGCTGATAAGCATCAAAGTGAGTAAACATTATATGATAACACGTCGGAAAGTAAACTTCCTTCAGATTTGCGCCCCGAGGCTCGTCGGCACTCGCTCTAGCTATTTAGTCTATGAGCCAGTCGTAAAAGGCTAAGACCAGATTTACTAACAGCACTGCAAGTGCCGTAATAAGCTTATGAATGATTTTAAGGATTACATTATCCTTTAGCTAGCTTCTTGGTGGTTGTATTATTGTCTGATGTGTCGGTATATTTTTTTCTGTACAAGCAAGTAGTACTTGCAGATTTTATAAATTTTATTTAAGTTGAAGTATGATTCTATCAGTATTTACTAGTAGCTGCGCGCTTTAATTTCTATAACATGTTCACCTTTTCATCCTCAGGACTATGATTTATGACATTTGAAACAGAGCTCGAATATTACTAGTTTTCTTAAGGTTAACCCAGATGTTTACCAAGTGGGGTGTACTCCCAAGTCTTAAAAGTATATAATATACTCTAAGCAATATTGGTGTTATATGGACATCGCCGACAAAGTATTTTTATGAAACTACAGCTATTACCGAGGCGTTATCGGAAAATAATGAAGCGTTAAACCAACACTTCAACTAACTCTTCGACATTGCAATTGAAACACATCAAAATTCCACGTTTGATTTTAGAACCATCGTCGTATGAGGGTGGTAGTTTTAATGAGAGTAGTTAAACTATAAATCCGCCACTAGCTCCCAGTCTACTAACAGAGCGACGTACACCATCGCGATAACGCCGACGCCTAGTATGGCGAGAGATACGATAGCTCGATACGCGTGTATTTCAGGTGCACCCGACTATTTTATTCATTGAATAATTACACCCTTTAACCGTTAATAAACTGTTAAGCCGTCAGTTTTTATGACGTCATAATTTATAGTGAAGTTTTATTAGGAGTTTAACATTGTTATACATGATAATTAATTGTAACAATAGGGTCAGAAAGTGCTAATGTAATTTTGTCTTCCGGTCCGTCGCATTTGGTCTCTCGTAATTGAGATGAACTGGAGCGTTTACAACCACGCTGCTCCATTGCGGATTGATAGACAGGTGGCTAACCCAACCAAGTGTTGAAAGTTCTTATGTCCCTCGACTAGAAAACCTTCGACGTAGTTTATCGACTGCTTTAACAAACCGGTGTCTTAACGTACCTACCATGTAATTTTGTCCCTACCGGTCACCCAATCTAGCTATTGACCGCGCTCGCAGCTAAATAGTACGATGTTCGCAAATCGTTACGCTTGTGAGCAATTCGACGTATTTTAATAAAACACATGCCATTTTGTTAAATACGGCAACAAATTTGAAGTTTTCAAGGACAACATGTTTACAAATTTAGATTTTTAATTATATTCATTTATACCGTAATGAATATTTAAAAATTTAGTTTGATGCCTTGTTTAATATTGTTTTAACGTTCAAAGTTTTCAATGCTGTAACAGTTGTGTGTACAAGAAAACTGTTGTGTTACTAAACTTGTATGAGTTGTATGTCGTCGTATTATAGTGAACACTGCCAACTATATGTATCTCGCGAGATTGTGAACTGTTCCGAGCCATATGTTGGTAGGTTTTGTTAGATTACGATGTATGCTTTGGATAGTATTAAATCAAAACCGACAAATGAGAATTCCTGAAGGTAAGCAATCAACCCCGACCATAGATGTCCGTGCCCGTAATTTGCAAATGATTTGGTACATACAGTTCACAATTTTTCATATCCTTCTAATCCTAGGTGTTCACAATCATATCGTGATATTACACTTTACAGAACCACACCTATATCGTTAATCACGATTTTCTAGTAAAAAACTATTTGATTTATGAAATATTAACTGAATTTAACGTCACCAAGGCGGTAATTGATTTTAACAAAGAAAACGCTTTCTAACCATTTCCAAGCGACGCATAGTAAAAATACGTTTATTAATCATTGTTACGCGTTGATCTAATAATTGCATAACTCGTCACTGTATAGCACTACCACTGATTATGATAATCCTATACGGATAACGTGAATAATCTTATTAGGTATTTTATTAATAGAACAACGAACACGTACGCCCCCGCTTGTACTGTGCTTGACGTTATAGGAAATGTGTTGCGTTTAATAATCTTTGGTTGGTAGCCCCATGCGGATAAACTCGAGTTTGATTCTCTTCTATAAATAGTCGTATATCGTATAATGAGAGTGACCACGAGGAACCATAACGGGACTGTTGAAGCAATCTTTATTTATATAGTTCTTTACTAACGCGTCTCATAGCGCTCACGCCTATAGTATAATCGTAAAAAATCGGCTGAGTATATCAAGTAAGGGTGTGGTACGTAGTTAAATGTATGATCTATAATTGCAAATCGTAATACTTTCCGTGCTTTGTAAAGTTCGGTATATCGATGATTTGCGATCCTTAGATAGCTGTCGATAAGCCATGTCCAAGGACGATTCATGCTGTAAGTTAAGCTGTCGTCAAGCTTCTTACATATTCATGGCTTGGTCGGTTGAGGAAGGCTTTAGTCTCATCCTCGTAAGTCACATTCTCCAACGAATATATCTCCGTCGTAGCTTAGTCATTGTATCAAGGAAGATGTTTGGTTGATCAGTCCAATACTCAGCCGCGCTAGTTAACCCTGGCTAAGATTTAAATTTCCTTTGTTACGTTACAAGTAATAAATATCCATTTGTTCACATTTCTTGTGTTGGATATCTCGCGGTCGGATGAATCGATTTTCACGTTACTTAGCGCCATTTCATGCGGTTTTGAGTGCTCGCCTTAAACTGATTACATTTTGTGATCAATCAGTTGAAAATTATAGGAAAAAATGGAAATAAAATCGTGACTAATTTTGAAAGTATTCGATCGATTGAGTTACACATTTAATTAGATCAACTACTGTCAATATACATTGGGCACAATATCTTCGCATATCTTCAAAAACAATAAACCGTATAAAACAATAATAAGTGGGTTTTTCGCATACTTCTTGACAGGCAACATAATATCGTGACTTACCTTTGATGTCATGGACAGCAATGACTACTTACCATCAGGTGGCCTGCCTGCTCGTTTGCCTGATATTGATACAAAAAAAATAATTGTTTCGTACTATCCAAAGATTTCGTTTGTGTAACGATAAAATTTATATTACAAAACGCCATTCATGACGAAAGTCTATAAGTAAATTCAGAAGTAGAACTTTGTAAATATCTACCTCTTTACTTCAATAAGTTATATAAATGATTAATCAGAAACACTTGCGTACACAAGCACCTCTTTTTAATTTCTCAACGCAAATTTTGAGTTAAGTCCGTTTTGTTTTCACAGTTCGATATCGTACGACAAAAGTATATTAACACACTCATGGATCCTAACGACCCACTTCCAATCTGAAACCTTGTACTTGGGTAAACTAAAATCTGTTACGTTTGCCAGTTATTTCTGCCACTCAGTTCTCGTTATTGACTTCACAGTTTAAATGAAATCAAATATTATATATTTGAAATTAATAGCAGCAGTGTTATGATATTTGAATGGTTTCAACGTCGATCTCCTATGCATGAGTTCCAAGTCTGCGAGCGCGCTTTGATTTGACAAATATAAAGGCTACATAGTATACTTTTTGTGCTATTGGGTAGCGTCAAAAATATTAAGTATGATTGAAGAACAAGGGTTCAAGTTGAACTGCTATGAGTTCAAGTGCGCCAAATTTTTACCCATTCATGAGAATCCTACCTACATCTACGAAGACCCCGTGTTCAAATATTAGCGGTACCTGTATCAGTATAGTAGCAGTAGAACATTTTGGTGGTCAGAATCTATATAGAAGTTCCCATATTAGTCAACAGAACGCTGTTGTTTTCCCGAGTTTGTCAAGATGAGGCTTAGAGCCCCATGGACTGCTCGCAATCCCAATAACTAATAAGGAGTCACGACGTGCTTGCCGTGTTCATCTCCTCGCGTGTCAGATCTCTCGTGAATCCTTAAGTCAGTCTCCGTCCTTACTATTACGACTTTGCTGGAAGACACTACTGACAATTTAGAACTTAAAATGTAATGAAAAAATCGTCGCACGTCATAAGCAATTAACGATATTGATCCATTGTGTAGCAAATATAGGACACGACCTTATATTATAGCCAACATTGAACATTAAAAAAATGTCCGCTTACTTTTATTAATATATTATGGTAAGCGTAATTATAAACAGTCGCTTGAAGGGGTCATTACCTCATTTCCACGAACAGCTTTGACTACAGCTAGACAATTGCGTCGACGCTTAGCTACTACGAAATTGATGAAGATAAACATCGAACCCGTAAACTCACGTGAACTCGATACGACGTCTTACCGTGGCTATAAAGGCCAAAGGCGGGGTCACGCGAACACGCAAATGCGACGATACCTCGCTATACGTGCCACTATCGACTTTGCATATGCCTCGACCACGTTTCGTTACGCTTAAGCTGCCGCTCACAGGCAGATGTGAGTGGTCACGTCCACTTATTCGCATCTTTATGACGCACCGGCCAAAAGAAAACAATGGTTGTTTCCAAAATCTCAATTTATTTACGGGTAATTTTGGAAGTAGGATGCCAACTAACCAGGGCAGACTTTGATCGGCACAGAGCCTAGGAAACACCAAACGAAGAAACATGAAATCGTTGCTTCGGACGTTGGATATCAGTGTAGACCCTGAGCAGTAGTTAGCTTGAACTCAGGGGGATAGAAGGGCCGCTTTATGCTGTCCGTTGTATGCATACTGAAGAACGCGAATTTTGTTGCATCACACCGCGGCACCGCTTCGATCCACGGAGACGGGACGGGTTGAACTTTCGAAGGTTACAGGTACATGCTCGCTCGTTACGTTCTAATATTAGAGTAACTACTGACTAAGATCGGGCTATTAAACTACGAGAATCGAAATGGCGTATCGATGCTCGTGTTATTTACCGATCAATTAATACATTTGGCTGTAAGAGATCCATACCTATATCCTTAAATCCAGTTAGTCTTCTGTTGCTCGTGATGCTCCATGCTGAACAACGCTCAATGATATGGCGCATAGTCCATTCTGTGGAAGCTTTCTGGGCTCTGTACCACTCTGTTCAGTGATAGGTACCTACCTGGCCTGTTGGCGTAACTCACGAGTGTTGGATATCCAATAATATTAAAGGGTTCATCTCGCGCTTTCTGCTTGGTCGTAGCACTCCGGTCGCTTTTGGTGTTAGGAAAGTCCATGGCCACAGGGATCGCTCGCCATCGGGTAAAGATGGACCACCAACTTTGACTCATATGTATTATGATGAAGAATAAATCCTAGTGCACTTTACAACTAAGACTACATATCCACTCACCATAAAGTGGAATTATATTATAGTACTAACGTAAAACTTAATATATTTGGTTAAGCTGTTTTTTATCAGTGCAAAGTGACTGAATAAAGAAAGGACCGTTATGGGCAGGCCATCTTAGTTTTCAAGATTAGGTATACTCATATGTTTGACCTCAAATAACCATAGTTTTAAGTGACGATGGTGCTGTAGCGATTTCCTGTGGACGTGGGTTTCGTTAACCATAGTTAGGAAAACTCCACGCTTGTTTATCATGTATTAATAACAAAAAAATACTTTGTACATACCAACATGTGGTAGTGTCTATCGACTAACTATAATATTGGGCGCCGTATACCGACAGAGGGCAGCTGTTCCGCGAAGGTGTGTCCATTTGACATTGAAATAATTAAACGCAGCTGCTGTTTACGCGCTCGAATAGGAAGACGGCTTTCCATTCAATACGGGAGTGAATTCAATGAGGATAATAATATGTCCGCGGGAATGATAATCATTTCCGCATTTCTTTGGCTCAATGATGAAATTTATGGTGGATGACAAAAAAATGTGTAGGTGCTGCCTTTTAAACGTAATGGATACGTATCGTAAAGCGAAGCTAATGGTTACTTACTGTACGTGTAAATTATAGTGATATGTTAAATATGATTGTAATAAAATAAATAAATAAATAGATTTAAAAAACTTACATTGTATTCTCATCGGAAATGGGCCCCGATTCTGCAAATTAAGTTATATTTTATAAAATTAGAATTAAACTTTTTGTCTATTTCATTATCATTTTGGCATTTGCATAAAACATAGTAACAAGCACATATTATATAACGATTAGAAGGCCGTTTAGTATAGAAAACAGACAATATGTACCAAACTGTATAGCGCTAATAGAGAGGCAATTCGATGTGCGTAATTGTAACATAATTCGTCTTAATTATTTAACAGGGTAACAAATCTGTCAAAATTTATCATCACTATTCTATTAAGCCGTAACTTATGCGTTTATGCAATGGTAGAACCAGGGCCGTGCAGGTGCAGGTAAATGCAGTGCCCACGTGTAAATTTTCAGCCTAATCGGACTGAAGTGGTTAAATTTAAGTTGTAAGACTTTTACATAGTTCGCTACAAGTGAAGCTAATAAAAGCGTGTTAAAACCTTAATTATTTTAATACTCAAGTTACGATAACTTATATTATACTAACTCCTAAACCGCTTCGCTTCACGACACCTATCCCTGACGTACGAAAATAGCACCTACTCGCAAACTAAAAAAATGTTAATTATTTTATTATCATACACCCTTTCTTTCACGTTTTCCCCATGCTATCGTTTTAGCGGCGGATTTCCCTGTTGATTTTGAAACGCAACTTATTGCAATGTATATAAAAAGAACCGACAAAACTTTAGTCATCGACTGACCCCTTAACAGAACTTCCATGACTTATCTCTTATCACGCGGGAATATAGTTTCTCTGTTTCCCAGGAGTAGTAAGAATGCTTCGCCCGTGATCTCGATGTCAATGCAAACAGTATACCTGAATATGCTCAGTATCATCTAATTATATTCAGTGGTTTTCGCGTAACTCATTGATGACAAAATGTAGATTTTGTCATCAATGAGTTACATGTGGGTAGCCACAAAATGTACAATTAATATTTTACGATCAGATTCAGCCCCGTTCCCGTTGATGTTGTAACGCATTTGTAAGTAAGAAGTTTCTTGCAGTTGTAAGTATATAGTTTATGAAATAGTACAATACAATAAACTAAGGGCTGATGGTAAACATGTAATAATAAGCATGATTTTATTATCTGTGGTGTAGGCACGATTCAAATAAAGTTATTTTTATTCTTTAAACAAGCATGGTATCCTCTACTTTAAGAGGGTTTTTGGCCATAGTCCACTATGAGTGGATTGGCAGGCTTAGTATATCATCGAGAACAATTTGGAGAACTTCCCATATATACAGATTTCTACATGAAATTTTCCTTCACCGGAGCATGAAATAATTAATTTGCCATAAGCACATAACACAATATTATAGGTGCATTCAGGATACGAACCCAGTCCTACAATTAGGGGGGAAAGGGCATATTTAGTTTCATTCGGGCTAGCCCTATTCCGCCAAGTAGCATTATGGTGATAAGACGCTTAATCCAAGTAATAACTTTTAGTTAACAAAAAACACGATCTGACTGTAAAACTTATTCTCACGCCGGCTCCCGCGAATAAGCTCCGGATTTGAAAGCGTCAGGTTGTGCGCACTCGTCACTCTCCCGCCCATCGAGCGGGGGACTTATCCAATTCTTCCTCAATTAAAACTGAAACAATATTAAGACTAATACTCTTAACTTTCGCGTTAAAATGTCACATTTGTTAGCACAATGTTGATCTTCATACATTGAAGGAGCCTAAATCAGTGTCGTATTTATGTCACACTTCGCACCACGATGATCATAAATATTGACGGACATAAGGATTATAGCAATCGCATAACTGAGACCTTGCCATAATGTTCTCAGAAGTGTGAACTCTTGTCACACGTTGGAAGCTCCAGCCAACAGTGGTGCTATAGTAGAGATACCGCTGACCAACGTAGATACACGTCAAAGATGTTGTATGCATTAGTCTTCTCCATAAAGTTCTTCGAGGTGTGAAGTATACCAATCCGTTTTTGACCGGCGCGGAAAACTATGGCTTATACCCGTCTCATTGAGAAACCTAAACCCCAAGAGTGAAACAAATATGGGTTGTATTGGCTATAATAGATACATGTAGCCACGGTTAATGCCTTCGGTGTTGCAGCCGTCTATGGACAGTGATGACCACAAATTATTAAATGGCCCGTCTATTAATTTGTCGGCTATAATAATAAAAAAAAACCTGGTACCTTTTCATGTCGTAAGTCATTCCATTTACCATTGAGCTTTAGCTAAACTTCCTGTGATTACTTTTAAAACAAAGGATCTGATAGGATATATTATTATATGATCTAGGTTCTGCTGGAATAGATATTACGCATATTTGTTCTAGAATGTGTATTCATGAGACTTCTCAACTATATGAACGAAGAATCCTGTGAATGTTTTTTTAAATGTTATCAAAAAAATATGTTTACAAAGAGGCCTAGATAAAGATAATTATACTCGTATATATATTCAGATGTCTAAGAAAATTGTACACTTTCATAATAAATTGCGCCAAAGATGTCGATACGTTAATAAAAAGGGGCGCGAGCCGCAACCCGTTGGACCGGTTTAGTTAATGTAAACTGTACTGAATTTTGATACGCGCCTAATATAAGGCCGATGGTAACAATAGTAATTGAGTCGAATTTTGGTATTAAATGCCAGTCTGGCTGAGTGATATTTTAAACTGTTACGATAAACTTATATTCACTAATTTGTTCTTAACACGCAAATGTAAAACAGAGTTCATATAACGACCCGTAGTTCAGTAACTTGCTGTACAATGTTTTTTTTCAATAGCCGATAAACTCATAGCTGCTCATAGACGTAGACGTAAGTGACACCAAATGTGTCTGTCCGCGTGAAGGCCGCTAGAACCAACAGCAAAATGTCGTTCAGAAACAAACGACACCAAAGGAATCAGAGTCCTTAGACAATAATCTTAGCGGCAACCGTTCACGCTCACGCCATTTTAAAAATGTATGGTAATGACAGTCCCTGCGGCAAGATGATGCGATGTCACGCCAAAAACCTTTCCACTAGGGCCGACACCAGAATGTCCATCAGAAACAAAACAAACAAAACCCATAAAAAGAAATTTGAATTTCATCTTGAGACATCTATTTAAAAGTATATATTTATGAGTGATTTCATATCAATAGTTTTAGTGTATGTGGCTGAAATTACATTTTATTATATAAAAACACAAAAAAGACATAAGACGACAAATCATCTGTCAATTGGTTGGCAAGTGTGAGTGATCTAAGTGTATGAAATGAATAAACATAATACAATAATGCCAAAGCGTGGCCGGATTTTCTAGTACTAAAATCGAATATATCTTTTAAATAATTATGATTAGAAAATATTATCTCAAGATTACAATGTATGAATGAATAAAACGCTGCTGAAACTTTTGATAACCGCCATTTTCATAATAAACGTCAAAACAGTACGTTACGTATATCGAGTATGCTTGTGGGCGTGTCTTTGTGCGTGTAATGTTTTATTTATTGAATTAATGTACTTTATAAACATTGTTATTGAAAAATATTTACGTTCTGCACTTCTCCTACACATAAACTATAAGTGTGGGAAATTTCATACTCCTCTGTTCGCGCAATTTTCGTAAAAAGGGATTGAAAGTTTTCGCTTCACGTATTTATATATAGATTCTAATTCTATAAATTCTTACGTCACTTATTAAGAATTTTTCCCCTAAACCAATTATCACAAAATTTATTTAAAATAAGCATTGAAAATATGAATGCATGCTATTGAGGAAAAATAACATTTCCTATTGAATCGACCGTCATAATTGCACAGAAAAACGAGTTATTAAAAATTAATCCATCAATCGTCATTTAGACTGATTTATAGTATGAATACATATAATGCTTTCGGGGATGTGGCGAGCTT
>DWPQ01002345.1:0-10754 GCA_018251795.1 Perichares adela | reverse complement strand
AATGAGTATAGCAAGAGCATCTCTTGAGTGCACGTCAATGGTGCAAATAGTCATAATCTTCTGTCGATCTCCAACCGTCAAATCACCAAGTAGAAGTACAATTAGCGCATTCAACTGTGCGATTTGCTTCTTCTGATAATCCTTTAAAGCGTTCTCATATCCTGTGAACGAGAAAGCATTGATTCAATATCTGTACGAAATCAATTTACCTCTAGAACACATTGTAATTATAACAATTGACCACCAATTAATGAAGTAACGGTAATATGGAAGCTTATTGTAAAGGAAAATGGGATAGGCAACAATATACAGAAATCATAGGTTAATTTGTGTATTAGGTTTCCCACCTTCCTCAAGTTTTTCAAACGCCTGATTCGTTTCAGTAGTCCACCAAATTTGAGTGCCGACTAAGGCAGGTTGTGCGGGCCAGTCAAAAACCCATTCGTCTCGCGGCTTATCTTCGTACGACTTAACGCTGTGTTCAAATATATCTCTCAACGTGTACCTCATGCAATCTGTTACACGGTTAAGCCATAACTCCACCTGAAGTTTATAGACGAAATTAATACTCGGGCAGAAAAAAATATTAAAGAACTGTATATTACATACTGGTCTAGCAAAAGTTCTGCAATTAAGTGAAAGTTACTAACAATTACCATAATTGTACACCCAATAGCAACTAGTATCTAGACTACATACAAAACTATGCATTATCTTCTTAACAGAACAGTATATAAAGTTATTTCAAATATTTCTACTTTGTTTCAGCTCTACTTACCTTTCCAGAACAATCGCAGCAGGGCGCTTTGAACGGGACATGCTCCTCATTTTCCTTAGAAATCATCTCGAAAGCCTGCTTACTACCAGCCTTTGGAAACACCAACTTTGCCAAATTATCGTACAACTTAGTAAGATGCCGACAGACAGCCGGTGGGTTATTACCGTTGGACAATATATCTGAAATGAAACTCTTGTAAACGAAACCAAACCTAATATTACCATGATTAAAGTACAAAAGTTCTATAGCTTTTCAATTATACATTACCCAGTAAATCTGCAGACGATACGAAATAGAAACGAGGGTACGCCAAACGTTTTGTTTCTAAGTAATCATTGAGTGCTTTCTCGCATAGATTAAGTGCCCTCATAAGCTCTTCCAGCTTATCTAATAAACCTGGTTTATTGGTAGCCTGAACCACATTAGGAGTAGCTGCGACGTCTCTCAATAGTTCCTACAACGAATCATTCGATTATTATAAGAACTTGGAACAGTTACTCGCCATCAAAATCACAATTTATGTTTACCTTAAACGTTTTATCAATATTATCGAATCTCTTAGAATCTTCAGGCAACTGCGAGCGAATGTCATCAGATCCAACGAAAATACTCTCAAGGTACTGCCACTTGCGCTGCACTTCGAACCAGATTGCAATAACGGCATCCGCTGTGCCTAGTTTCTTCTGCCACGCCGTAACTTCCACTTCGTAGAAGCCAATAAACTTTGACGACATCATAGTTTGCACTTGGTTCTATATGTAATATTTAAAATTGACTTTTTAATTGACAATTCAAGCATAATTTTCAAAAAACACTTAAATAATGTTTATTAATTATCTATTATTATGGACTAATCAAGGGAATTTACCTGATTATCCTCAAGAGTCTCCACTAACTCTTCACTAGCTTTCGGCAACTTGATTCCAGTGCGATCATGGAAAGTATAATCGAACTCCATTATAGCCCATGTTGCCTCCAGCTCCCTAAAACACAAATTATATAACATTCGGGTTTTATGTATTTAAGTCTAAATATTTACAAAGAATAAAAATGTACACACTTAAGTGTTTTCTCCATAGCTGCTTCTTTGACCGACTTATCAACAATCGTTTTTACTTCCTCTTCATACTTATGAAGATTTAATGCTAACAAGTCTGCTAGAGTTGTATCGTCGTCAATATGGAACTTCACCTAAAACATTTCAAGAATTGTAAACTCAATAGCATTTAACTATGAATCTAATTTATTATTAAGTATTCATTCATATTTATATTTTCACTTACCTCCAAAATCCAGTTATTAAAAAACAAGTTCTAATGATATTATTTACAACGTGATTAACATAATTTAAAATGAATACTACTTAATTACATGTTTAAATAATGAACTCTGACAAAATCAAACTATAGTTTGATGTTTTCTGCTGCGATGCTGACTGAGATATTGGCAATACTTCAATTCCTTGCTCTCTCATCTCTTGAATAGTATATAAGGGAAATCCTATTACGGATTATTTAACCTTATGAATTTATTGGCACTTTGACATTCCTGAAGCTTTGGTCTTCTGAAATCTTGTATTTGCAAATAATGTTTGACTTGCGTGTCTGCATCATTATAAGTTAACCCTTGTACACCTTCTACTGATTTTGTAAATTCTTCTAAAGACTTAAAATCTTCAATAATCTCATCTAGTGAAACATCACCTTTGACAACATGTTTTGGTACATATGACGTGACATGAACATGATTTGTTTCAATGGACAAAATGTATGAATGTGCAGCTTTCTAAACAATAAAAATATGATTAACATGAAAACGTACATGACGAATATTATACAATGATAAACTTACATGTAATTCTAAATACATATACACACCTTAGTCGCCATCATCAATTCTATCCAATGTCTGTCTTTAATAGCTGGATTTTGCAAATCGGTCACTGCTCGCAAAGAGGTCATCAAATTCTTTATTGTTCCTTCTATCGATATATATGGCTCCCTAAAATTGTTACACATACATTATTGCAACGTGTAGTAATATTTACGTTAGTTGCAAATGGAGCAGACTAAGCATGTGATTATACTTATAAGTAGGCACTAAACCTGAGAACAGTAACACGTCGAGGGCATCCGTAATAGGATTTCCTTTATGTTGCCAGCCAACAAGGAAGAGATAAACCCGCGTTTAGTGACTCTCCAATTAAGGACCTGAAGCACGTTAAATTTATTTCTGTCGATTGTAGTGGAACAGACTTAACTTCCATGCAAATATGCTATCAATAATAAATTGGAGGATTATACAGAGCCCAATGATCTTCAAAATAGGTGACAATTGTCGCCATTGCCTCGTCTGTTATTCAACAGGCTGCAATACAAGCAGGGAGGTTGGCTTGAAATTACGGATGGACAGAGTCCTTTACACTCCAAAATGTCGCTAAAAAACATCATCGTCTTCTTAATTTATGGAAATATTAAGAATACATTTTCAGATATTATCATCCACTTACCAAACCCGCATGTCTTTGTCAAGTTGTCGCATATCTTTCGTGAAACGCTTGCACTCTTGATCCATACCATCGGCGTCTATCTTCTTCCACGGGGATTTCTTCCAGAACTCTATGGTACCCATCACAAGGTAATAGTAGTCCCATAATTGCTGAATAATAAACATAAGTTATATCTCCAAGCGCTTTAAATTCTAGTATTAAATCTCATTGAATATACGATAAAAAATATTACTTTGATTAGTTTCAATTCCCGTCGGCATTGCTTTAAATTTTTCTCGTCAGGTGGTTGTATATCAAATAATCCGCAAGATTTCTTCAAACCACCTACGATATCCTCAAACTGTAACAGTTCCTGATGTACTATGTCGATTTGCCTGTATGGTTCTTTGCAAGCCTCCAAGAACATCTAGGAATGTAAACAATTAGAGATATACCTCAGTATACGAAATTACATAAACACATTTTAGAAAATTCTAAAACCATAACTTACCTCTTTCAGCTTAAATTGATCTCTGTACATAGTAAGTCGTAGATTGATAAGCGCGACGCGTTTTGCAATAAGCGCTGCTTGAGCAGCTTGCAAAGGCGCGACATTATTTTTCATGACTGTTGCAAGTTTTACTAAATTCCTCCATCTTTCCGGTAAAACATCCAGCTACACAACAAAGATCACTTAGTGAGATACTCCTATACTTTCTAGTTATATTAATGAAGAGTACATAGGAAGCATGATAAAGGCATACTTAAGATATAGAGAATGCAATACCAAGTGCAGAAACTAGTTTGCTAATGCCTAAGCATAAATGACGACCTTCTCGATTTCTGTTAGCAATATACATACCGAATACTGATGAGATGCTGATGGTTCCTATTCCCAATTTCAGTAAGCATAATTGTGAAAATAAAATACATCGTTCAAAATTGTAATACAATAAAATCATAACCATGAACCTTATATTTTTATAATAGAGTATAATCATCATCATTACATTTTATAACTGTTCTACATCGGGTGTTGGGTCTCCTGCCTCTCATAGTGAGATCGTTTCAGACCATAGTCCACCACTCTGGCCATGTGCGAGTTGGCAGACTTCACACTTGGAGAGCATTGTAAACTTTCAGGTTCTTAGGTTTCCTCCACATTACTTCGAAAAAAATTAGGAGTGCCTGAGGTATTCGAACCTAGACCCCTTTGTGCTGTTTAGACAACAACGCTATCACAGATCTTACAGATTATAAAACTTAATTATTTTTTACATATCTTCTTTGCTCATGACACCTACTGTTTCTTATTTATATTGTAAACTCGATTGACCTGAACGTTCTCATTCATATAGAATTAAGTCATAACAAAAAGAGTCAGTTTACCTGCTCATATGTATCCTCAGGGAAATCCACTCCGTATTCCTTTAAAACGTATATTATATCACGCAAAGGTTCAAACATCTGTTCAGTGCCAGCGTCTACTTTAGCTTTGACCTCATTAAGTACGCGCATTACTTGCAACAGTCCTTCATAATCATCATCGCCTAACTCTACAGATAATTCCTTAACAGCGTAAGCTATAAACTTTTCAAGATCATCCAAACTAAAATCAGTGGAACACAAATTAGCAGTACAACTACAATGTTCATTAATAACGAATACAAAAGGCAGTTTCTCGCTATGGTAGCGGTTTCTACTAAACAAGCTGGTAGGGGCTATCTATAAACATCTAAAACGACAATATATCTTTGCCACGGGCGTGAAGACTACCGGTCTCAAGAATAACCTTTTTACCCGGGCGTAAGCTCAAGAGAACCAGTATCTTCCGGATAGCTGTGGATGTTCCACAGTGTTTTGCAGGGAACCGTATCATTACTGCACATCACAGATGAAGAACGAAACGTAGATAGACGAGTGAATATAATCGAATTTATTCAATCTCGACTTACCTGGTCTGAACGTGGTCTTTCAAATTCTGCTTGTAAAGATTACTCCATTTGCAGATGATATTCATGATTGCTTGGTTAAGGCGTTTTAAGTCTAGTTTTAACCAGCCATTACATAGGTAGTTTGATGGCAATGCTGTTACTTCATCGTATAGTGTGTTATATTTGTCTATCTGTAACAGTAAAAATATTTGTTTCCGAGTACATGTAAACTATGGTATGAACTTCCTTCTGACTGAAAGCTTATTTTTATTTCATTTTGTAGGAAACTTTACAACTAGACACAGTATAAAATATATGTATATGAAGAAAAATACCATTCAAAAGTTTTTACTGATAGTAAGAAAAAGTAGTAAGCCTTAGAAACAGTTCTCCCTCAGGTCTGTCGTTGCTTTGGCCTCTCCTCTGAGGCAACATACTAGTGGAATCCATTGTGCACCACGGCGACCTCTTACTATTAGGCATCCCATTAACTTTTTCATGAGCCATTCAGGCCTTAAAAATAAAACACATGAAATTTTAAGCAGTTATCACCACCTACCTCTTTCTGATACTCTTCAAGCGTGGGTTTTCCATCTGGCGGATCGCAACCGTATTCATATTTATATTTATCAAATTCTTCCGGTGGAATAACACGACCATACTTTAAAAATCCTGCCAAAACTTCCTGCCTATCTTCCATCCAGAGGGGTGTGAACTTCTCATATTTCTAACGAAATAATAACAAAGTTTAATTTATGTTCTTACCTAACGACATTAATTTTGATAGTTACTTACCGAAGCATATGAAACAACATCATTAATGCTGTTTTCTACTCTTTTTAAGATCTCATGATACAGGTCAATCATATCTTCCTCGTCAGCGATGTCATCTGCATTAAGTTTTAGATTAGGTGTTTTTTAATAGTATTTGAAATTGGAATAGACTAAAAATAAATCTTTATTGTTACCTTCATATGTAGCAATCGGAATTAGTGGATCAATCCTCGGAAACATTGTTGCTTGTAAGAACATATCTTTCATCATTTCTCTGAGAGTATCATAAAGCCCACCAGAGTCATCAAGATCCAGTGATGGCGAGAAGTAAATGTCTAACAATCAAGAATAACCAATATTAAATACTTTTAATGATGAACAATAATAGTACGAGTATATTCATAGTTCAAAAATATGAAATGAACAATTAAAATACCTGGGTCCTTCAGCTCTGCAATTATCTCCATAAAGGCTACTCTAGGACCTTTTTCTAAATCGGTTTGTTTTTCAAACAAATCCAGACTCGCTTGAATTGCTTTCATTATTTGTCGAGATACCTATAAATGCAATAAAAAATCGAAATATTTAAGTTTGTTTGGTTATTAAATATTTTAAATGTTAAGCACTAATATATCGTTAAATACTCCAATAAAGTAAAAAACCCACGAGAGAATCGACATATTGAACATAGGCTGGCCAGCGAGCTGCTCTAAATGCTTCCTCCTCCATTTCTAATCGCTCAGCCTCTATATCAGCAAGTTCTTCAGGGTCTAACTCTACTTCTTCTTCTTCTGCTGGTGAATCGACTTCCTCACCTGAAGTTAGCGTATAATATGGCGTGATAAAAGATTTCTCATAATGTTTATATTATATTATATCTACTTAGGGAAACTTATAATTACAATTTTTATTTCCACCAACAATTTACAACGGAACAAAATTTTTTAACCTGCATCTCTACGTGCTTGTCTCTCTTTTCTCGCATCTTCCTTAGCTTCTCTCTTTATTCTTCTTGCTTCTCGTCTTTCAAACTTGGCTTGAGCAATTTCATCTTTCTCTCGTTGTTTTTCTTCTCTTATCAAACGTTTTTCTTCTCGACGTTCTATAATCTCCTGTAGCTTCTTAGCCCGTGCTGCTTTCTCTTCGTCATCAAGGGTTGCTTCATCTACTTCTTCTAATTCTTCGTCTTCTACGTCAGACTAAAAATGTGCATAATTTTATTGTACACATCAATAGCCGTTAAAAGAAATAATATGCATTATAGCGACATTTTAGGAATTCATGCGCAATTTAGTGACTCCCATTCATCATGGTCAATTATTTATTCAACGTGAAGTCTAAGTGTAATTATTCTGCTTATCTTCCGGGATACAATTGCTTGGAAATATTATGATACGTGGCCATGTTAGACCACGTAAATTTATAGGTTTAATAAATACACCTACATTAATAAAGTTTTTACATGTCAAAGAATGATAGACAGTGCATTAAATCTCACCTCTTCGTCTTCTTGAATATTGAAGAACAAATTAAAATTACGACTTAATATTTGCTCAAACTCTGCATGGCTTTCAAGAATTTTGTGCTTCCTGAAAGTTTTAAGCATTAATTAAATGTAACAAACAGTAAACGTTGACTAACCATAAACTAAATCATAACTCACCTCTTCGAAAATCTATGTCGACGTTCATTAACAGCTAAGAGCTCCATTTTCTCTGGGTTTTCTTTTCGATTATGGAGCGGTATATCGCCCCAAGCCGAAATGTTACTAAGCCCATTTTTCATGTTATTTTGAGCAGTGAGTACCCTTTCTTGGAGAGTGTTGATAGCCGTGTATACCTCTGCCATCCAGTCAGTGACTGTAACAAAAAAATGTATTGATCACTGGTATAAGATCATTATGTAAAACGAAACAGTTATACACATAATACGTACAGTCCTCATTCCAAGTTAGTTCCTCGACCCCTCTGCCGAGTAGATGATCTATTGCTGATATCTCCTTCTCAATAAGTGCAACTTCAGTTTCATGACTTCCCTCGCGAATCGCATTGTACCACGATATAGCTCGGTTTAGGCGATTCATATCGTACTATGAAGCAAAATAAACGAATTTATATACCACACACACTGTATAATTAAAAGTATAACAACAAAAACAGTAATTAAATTCATCATAAATTTATCATTATAATTGGGGTGTTTACTCTGTGGGCGGCACCGTGTTATCTGCTAGATGGCGTTGGTGACAGTTATAATTTTGCCGGGAAAGAGCACTCAAGTCAGTGGGGAATAAAACCTGACTGTAAATTAATACAGGTACTATTTAGCTAATTAAAAAGCTTACCCCATTGTCACAGAACATCACAATAATTATACCTGCAGTTTCTCATTACGAGCATACAATTCTTGTCCATCGGGCGGTATCCCTTGCTTATTCAAGTATTTCATATATCGTATCTCTCGCAGCAACATTACTAGCTAGAATTTAATTTCAGTTAATGGTTACAGGCGAATAATTTCTATTTTGTATATACTAATGTGTATATGAATAAAAAAATAATTTTAAAATTGTATATATGGTTAGATACTAAGAATTTTGCTTTAATTAATAATGTTATTAATATCATATTGATCGAGTCTCATTAACACCATATTAGACGAGTCTTATTAATATCATATTAGTCTAATCATAATACCATATTGGTCAGTGGGCAACATATAAATATCTACCTCTGGACTAAAATTATTTCTCACGAATGGCGGATCCCTGTAAATGAGGTTCTTCGCGAGATGTGTTTTACAGATATTGGGAACAGTAGCACACCACTGCTTGAACTGTCGGTCTTCCAGCACATTGAGCAACGCCAGCATTTCATTGTGTTTCTGTTTCATATATATAGCGTTCTCACATTCGATTATCCTAAAAACAGTTTAACATGAAACACTGCTTTCTTTATCTCTACTTATAATATTATTATTTTTTTTTTTTTATTTATTTATTGTTACATTAATTACCACGGATTAACCACTTACGATAATTAACATTGTCAATTTAAATCTTCAGGTAATTGGCGACAAAATAGAGTTTAAAAGTCAAATTACTATATATACCATATATATACTATATATACTATACGTATATATTACTAATATATACAGAAACAACAGTTTTTAAAAAATTTGTCTGTCTGTCTGTTTGTTCCGGGTAATCTCTGGATAAATGGATGGATGAAGAGAACATTACTCAATTTAATATAATATAATAAAGTTAAGCGTCAAGAATAAATGTAATTTTACAAAATGTAATTTGGGTACTTAGCGAGAACGGAAAACGAAATCTGGTATTCTGTTTTGTTACGAACTTTAAAGCTCCACTGGGAAATACTTTCAATGGCGCAAAACAATTACGAGTATGTAACAGGAATTAAGCCTCGAGAACTTTAGTTGAGTCCAGCTTTTCAAATTACAATACAATTAAAGCGGTATCCTTTCACGAATTCCAATCTAATAATAAAAATTACTAATTTATATTTAAAGGGAAATGATAAGTATTTAATAATGAAAACAAAATAGTGATTGTTAATGGATACATCATTTTAAATTGCATAATTATGTTCAAAACCAATACCCGAGTAGATGGGCCACTTTATATGCGATCACTGTTGCATGGAATGCAAAGGATGGTCGTTGACCACCGTGAATAGACGGTCGTGATACCAAAGGCAACATTGACGCTTTGTTGGGCCAAGTAGTAAAGGGAAGAGCCGCTTTTTGTTGGCTATTCGACGAAAGACGTCGAATCATTTATCGGTTTATTTCAGGACAGTAAGTATGCTAGAAGGACATAAGTCAAGTATAGACGCGTAGCTGCATCCATCTCCACTAGTTTGTACCGATAGTGTTAGTACACTACGTTATTATATACAATTAGTTTCTGAGAAAATAAGTTTTCTGGCAGGCCTGCGATCTTAGACTACCAGTCAAACTGTAATGGTGTCACTTAGTTACTTAAGTGTCACTTAGTTACTTAAGTGACACCATTATAGTTTGACAAGAATATATTTCAGAGGAAAACAGTTTTCTTGGAAAGCCTCACAATACTGCCTACTACTTTTCTGACAGGCCTGCGATCTTAGACTACCAGTCAAACTGTAATGATGTCACTTTTTTACTTAAGTGTCACTTAGTTACTTAAGTGACACCATTACAGTTTGACAAGAATATATTTCAGAGGAAAACAGATTTCTTGGAAAGCTTCACAATACATTTCGTTCGTTGAAGTAAACCAAATCGGACAGGTAGGTATAAAGCTAGTAACTGTCAGTTGTAGTTAACTAGAACGGCACTTGTTACCGGTTTCCGCCGTCCTCGACAATTGTCAAACTTGTCAGAGTAGTTAGTTTAACAAGAGGAGACTGTTCATTAGGTGTTCGATGCTATTACGTAGATTGTAATGAAGGCTCTTATGCGTGCTCTAATTTATACGTACTCGATTAAGGATTGTATAATCGATTCAGATGTATATAAGGCACGTTTGAAATTTGTACTTGTAAATAATAGACACTAATGAACAGTTGTGGTATTTCCTTTTATATTTCTTTTAAAATTCCCATTATTTACCTGAAAATAAAAATGTTTGTTTACATTGCTTTTTGGCATTAGCAAATGACAAGACTTTGGTGTCACTTCCTAGCGTCTTATCTCAGAAAAGCTTACCTATGCTAATACCTATTATTATATCTATTACACAAACATACATATTCTATCAGATCAGTGATAG
>DWPQ01002344.1:0-10756 GCA_018251795.1 Perichares adela | reverse complement strand
GCCCAAGCGCTGAAGAAGTGCGCCGTAGAAAAACACCTACCCATAGTCCACCTCAAAGAGAGTACACTCAAGAACAATTAGACGCAGTGCGTAGAATTAATACAAAATGCAAAGACTACTACGAAATTTTAGGTGAGTCTTGAACAATTATTACTTTTTACGTTCTACATTGACGATAATGGAATAAATTGTAAACTGATGTAATTTGCAGATTAGTTTGTTAGCACTTTTGTTTCGTTGTACAAGGTTCCATTTCAATGAGATAACATATTATTTAGAACTTTACGGGATTGTAAATAACATCATTCAAACTAACGTCAAACTAAAAATTTATTCATATTATTATTATTATACCTACAAAATGTATAATAAAGTTTTGGTCGTGAGTAATGCTGTATCATTTCAGTTGCTGCAGTCAAATGTCACCTGTCAGTCTCGGATTCAGTACATAGGTGTGCAAAAAGGCATAATGTAGAGTCAGTTTCGCTGCCTTTCAATGCCTCTAACATCAATTAAGTTCATAGTTTTAGTTGTAACGGGTACTCACGATTTTTGTATAGCTAACAAATTTTTGTTCAACTAAAAAAAATGTTTAGTGTCTGCGATGATGTAAGTTTAAAATCATAGTTCATAGTGTCCAACCTCACAGTATTCAATATGCTATGAAATGTTTACTACTGTTTTGATAGTAGTGTCAGTAAGTCAGTAACTAATAGTTCAACATTCTTAGTCAACAATATGTCAGTGATGCATAATTGTGACAGATATCATATGCCTGTATGTCTGTTTTGTCTTAAAAAAGAAAATGCAGCATACCTGGGTTTATGGCTATTGCAACCCAAGGACAACTGACATTTGTAGGATCTAACTACTCCATAGAGGGTGCCCTTAGGACACTTGCAGCCCCTGTTTCTCAAAGAGGGATCACCTCTATGCTAATTTAAATTCTCCTCCTCCTAAGTGTTTGTAGTTTGCCTTCCATCTGGGTGAACTTGTAAAGGCAGCTGGGGCCAACACCAAAATGTCCGTTAGAAACAACACAGGATGTAATTGTTACACCTAAATCATCCATGGCTACAAATGTTTTTAAGAACTAAATTTAAACACATAACTTGCTACTCTACCCGCTTGAGAGTCAGTGTGTTGTAATGGTTTTCAAGTTTAAATCTGAATCCTGCAGGAATTTAAACACAAAAAGTTGCCAAGTTACTCCTTATTACATCAGATATCTTCTAGTGAAAGTCCTGTCTAAATCGGTGCAGCCGTTCCAGAGACTAGCCAATATTATTTAATTATATAGATTATAAATTTGTACACATTTTCAGGAGTATCAAAAGATGCAACAGACTCAGATATCAAGAAAGCTTACAAGAAGCTTGCACTTCAATTACATCCAGATAAAAACCATGCCCCCGGAGCTGGTGAGGCTTTCAAGGTATTATTGATTTTCGTACTCATATGGAGATAAGGATATCTTTAACAAATTCTATATGGATAGGATACTCTTTATTGTACACTCAAGGAATGAAGTTGGACAATATACAACTTATACAAGACCTAACCTAACCTAACCTAACCTAACCAGCTATCTCTTTGGACAAATATACAACTTATACAAGAGATAGTACGAAAGGTGGTCTTATCGCTAACCAACTATCTCTTTCAGACAACCTATAGGCAGAGGACATAGTAAGAGGAAGTAATATGGAGGGGTTTACAACTAGAACTTAAAGGATAAATAAATGATTCAATAGGAATGCAACTTTATTTGTGACTGTTGACAAATAAACCTAAGACAATAACTCTGCCTATATACTGCATTCATATATCATTGTAATTAGTAGTAGTTACATCTAAGCGACAACAAAGCTAGAGTACTTGTGTCATAATGAAATGTGTAGAATCCACAACCCTGTTGATCCACAACCGTGGATAGATATTTGAAAAGTTGCTGAGTGGGATATCTCAAAAGTATTTACTCAAGATGGTTCTTCTTGTGGTTTCCTTTCTTGCCTCAGCAAGTCTTACTAATATTATTGTAGAATACTTTGACGTGTTTCAGTATTAGAATCTTTGATATCTTATTGATCAGGATTACTTTTGGTATAAATCCATGGGTGATTACAAGTAGAGAGGTGTAATTGTGTACCTTCTCGATGACCTGAAATATGGTTAACCGGTTGTGTGCCATGATTTTTATAACAATAGTAAATCAATTGTGACTTGACCTTCGGCAAACGACGGATTACACCTAAAGTTGTGACCTGACAGTATTGCTTGGTATTTAGGCCATCGGTAACGCTGCAGCAGTGCTAACGGACGCAGAGAAGCGGAAGCAATACGACGTGCGCGGTGAGGAGCCAGCCCACGCCCCCAGCCACACGCACCATCAGTACTACGCGAGGGGATTCGAGTCGGATCTCACTGCTGAGGAACTCTTCAACATGTTCTTTGGGGCTACAGGTATGTTCATTTTTTCTGATGGACATTTTGCTGTTGGCCCTAGTGGCCTTTACAGCTTTATATAATAGGTTTGTTGCAACTAATGAATGTTCATTCATATACTACAATAACCCTACAGTGAGAACATTGTGTAGAAACATAAAGTTCTCCGCAATAATCTCAATGTCGTCAATTTCTTTTATAAACAACAAAGTCTGGATACCTGGCGTTCATAACTATTTTACCTCGCACATGTAAACTGCGGAATAAACTTCCTACATTTGTGTTTCCACTGTGCTACAACATGGGGTCCATGAAGACGAGAGTCTATCATTTCCTTCTCGGCCGGCGATGCGTTCGTGGCACCCCATGTGTTGCAAATGTCCATGCGCGGCGGTGGTCACTTACCATCAGTTGACCCGTATGCTCGTTTGCCTGCTTATTGCATATATATATTATTTTCTCATGAATCCCCTCAAATCCCCAGCGTTCCCTGGCGGCGGTCCTACGGTGTACGCCCGACGACGCAACCGGGAGCCCGAGCCGCGCGACACACACGCGGGGCTCGTACAGCTGCTGCCGGTGCTGGTGCTGGTTCTGCTCTCCATGATGTCCGGCTTCTTCATCAGTGAGCCCGTGTTCAGCCTCGCGCCGTCCGCCAAGTACCCCGTGCCCAGAGAGACCGTCAGCCTAAAGGTAACTCACAACTACGGTATTTGTTTATCCCGTAGTGGGTCCTTAGGACGCTCGCAACCTCTCTTTTTCAGATAGGGTTTACCACCTCTACGCTAGTTTTTGTTCCCTGGCTGAGCATCCCAAGTTCGTCTCTTTGTCCGCGTGAAACTGTAAAGGCTGCAAGGGCCAACAGCAAAATGTCCATCAGAAATAAAAACTATATTTATAACACAGGTGTGACCTAAACCCGCACTTTACGCACGGTCGCGTCCTATCGCGGATTTATATCACATAGTGCTATAAAATAATATACGATACTTGTGACCTACGTGGTCTATCATTGCACTACGTTTAACACCGCGCTAAGTACATTCCATGCAATGATAGACCACTTAGGTCGCTCGTAACGTAATTATTTATTGTTTGATGGGATGAATATTTTAGATAGTCAACAACTGTGTGGATCCTAAACAATATAATTATATTGTATTGCAATAAGTGGATAATTATAATGCTGATATTAAGAACAGTCTTTTGTTATGCAGGTTCCATATTATGTGAAGGAGAACTTCCACACCGACTACCAAGGCTCCTTGCGAAGGCTTGAGATGGCTATTGAAGAGGAATATATTGGTGATTTGAGGATTTTTTATTTTTATTTATACACTTAACATACAAATAATAACAAAATTTACCATCAGTTTAAGGTTAGTAGAAAAAAGTTTTAATACTCTGTTAGTCAGCACCGTTTATTTATTTATTGACTGACAAATGAGCAAACAAATAGGCAAACTTAATGCCTAATGGCATCCTCCACCAGCCAACCCTGGTTTGACATTGACAAAGTGTTCATCGCGAGTAAAGGCTGGCTTAAACTCACGTATATGCGTCCTTACTCCCTATACAGTGTCTAATATATGTAGTTGTAACTCAAAACACTTTGTGTCTGCAGTGAATCTGCGTCACGCGTGCCAACGCGAGCGCAACTACCGCGACAGTATGGTGTGGAAGGCGCGTAACTTCGGCGACGCGCAACAGTTCAAAGACGCGCAACAACTGCGCGCTCCCTCGTGCGACAAGCTTAATAACCTACAACGGTAATTCGGCGAATGTTACAACCTGCGTCAACGTGTTACAATCCCCGCAGACATGTTACAATCCACGTAAACACTGTAACACTCGTATAAAGGCGTAACGTCCTGCGCAGACATGTTATAGTCCACGTAAATATATTAAAACCCACATAAATGCGTTACAACCCGCGTTGGCAAGTTACAATCTATGTGAACGCATTACAGCCAAGTAAGTCTAGGCTAACAGGTTATAATCGTGTATTTAAAAATAGTACATTACGATACTAGCGACCTAAATTGTAGTGCAATGTTAGACCACGTAGGTCACAAGTATCGTATATTATTTTATAGCACTGTGTGATATAAACCCGCGAACGGACGCGGCCGTGCGTAAAGTGAGGGTTTAGGTCACGCCTGTGCTATAAAAGGTATTACTTTATTAGGCGTTTAAAGTTTTAAAAAGCATTAGGCTCAGTAATATCTTGAGTCACGTGTTCTGGCGGTGTAGAGTCGACTGGAGGGAGTAACATCGCGTGACAGCACGGGACCGCGTCACTTTGCATGTGGAACACGGATTATTTACTATAATTGAATTTCAATCGTGCATCATGGCAAGGTTTTTTAATCTAAAATAACGTTATACAAACCCTATGTTTAAACGCCACGAAAAAGTTTTTCTTTAAAATTATTTTTGCCAGCAAAACCGCAGCAGTAACAATTTAGGATTGAAGACAATAACTATTTTAAAACCATTGAATGGTACGTTTTTATGATTGTGCTTTTCATTAAAGACAACTGAAATTTTATGTACGTAATTTTTTTTTAAATTCTTATAGGTGAACATTTTAATAAATACCTGGCGTAAAACTCACTGGCACCACGCACTAATTTTATCCCACGATGTAAATTTTTTTCCCACAAATATTCAAAGTGCATTTTACATCGCTTAAAAAAATCTAAGATTCTTACTTTAGGATTACTTAGGACACCTTGTTTTTAATGTCTTAAAACTTATTAGAATTATGAACAGAGTTATTTCATTACTAAGGGACTTACTTACTTCTGATTAAACGAATATATGCATTGCAATAAACAATAAACACTTTATTGAAGTTTCCTTCTTAAGAATCGATTTTGATATAAGGCGACCGGTATGAGAAATTTTTGAGGAGTAAAATCAATTAAACGAATGACCTCGTTACGTTTTTGGTGCGCAACCTATTTTGTGTTTTATTTCATACGCATTAGAGTGCATTTAAACAATTTACTAAAGCAACAGCACGGTGTCAACGTCGCGCCGCGTCGTGCGACGACTGCTGCGGCGTTGCCAAAGCGTACGTACTACCTACGAATTAAAGTTGAAATTGTAGAGTTATTTTTATCTAACTATAAAATTTATCTGCGCTTAATGTTATTGATTTGATCAAATTGCAATATAGATTGTATTTTGCATTTGGTCGCATTATTTGACTTTACGATCCAATCATATCTTGCCGCTGAAAAAACCGTAATGCGTATAAAATGCGAAAGAATACATAATAAATAATATCTGTAGGTGTAATATTATACATTTTACTATCACGGCATTGGATATGTGTTTGTAGAGTTGGTTGTTTGTGTGTTTGTCCACACCAATACATGTCGGGGCTGTGTGTGCGTTAGTTTGTATGTTCAAATAGTATTTTCCTGTTTAATGCTAGCATTTTTTCAAAGACACTTTCAACTTTAACTTCATTGAGAAAGAAATAGAGAGAGAAAGCGTACATGTCTTTTTATTAAGATGACAATAAAAACTTACAAGCGTTTGAATTAATTTTATAAATTGATACGCTGATTTAATATGAAATTGTCTAGGCAGTTTTATCAGCTTAATGTAATATTGTATTAGTTAGAAAAAATTAACGTATCCAATTTCGGCTTCGCATGCGGTTATAGAACTATTTGTATACAAACAATAAGCGTTGGGGTATGGTAGGCGTAGGTTAGTGATCATTAACCATAGTAAAGAATCATTTTATTTATATTAAAATTATAATTTAAAATATTTAACCAAATATTGAATTGTGATTAAAATTTTATTGTTTTTAGTGCTAAGGAAACTATGCTTGAAATAGAAGTGTTTGAACAATGACGAAAAATATTGTACGTAATTATATTATTATGCATATACGAATACGCTAAAATTAAAAACATGTTATACTCAAATTTAATACGCCCGATTACCAAGACAAAGTATATTTAATATTAAGTGTTGCCAGTTGAAAATTTGTGTCTATTTACGAAAAAACAAAGTTTTTTTTGTAAATTAGTCTACAGCTGCCCGAAGTCTTTCGTTAAAATCTATGAGAACATATTCCATCCCGCTCCACCGTAGTATTTAATAAATATTTATAAATAGCACGTATGTGATACTGAAAATCCAATTTTATTTCGTTGTATTAGAGTTTATTTTACACTATTTGTTAACTGAATTGAATTTTCGAAAGCATTGTATCTGAAACAACTTTAGCAATACATAGCTCGGACACTTTTAGGGAACGTGGGATGTTGTGAAAAATGTGGAGAATCGTGTGGAAAATGACGAGGGATTCTACTAGAATTTTTACAGCTCCCAATAGACTCATTAGAGCTCTTCGAAATGTACTATGATGAGCTAGATTAGCACTGGTTTCTAGTTAGTGACCTCGCTTAGTGTTAGTAATTTCACAGCTATAATATTTACTACGTATGCATTTGATAGTATTCCTTTAGTAAAAAAATGTTGTCTGGTTTTAGGTAAATGGGGTTTGTTATTGTTATATTACTGCCGGCGCGCAAGAGGTTTGCCGATGGAGTCATGACGTCACAAGGCCATTTAGTGTTTGGAATTTTTTTTAGTATAAAATTAGGCTTTTTGTTTTGGCAAAAAAAAACCCTCCTGGGATGCGGTCTTAGCTCCGATTGTTCTGTGTTCGGAACTTACATATATGCGGGCGATCGAGAAAACATCGTCACCGTGATTCAGGCATCGCTGGGTTATTCGTTTCTCGTATACGGAACGTCGCCTCAGTTTCAATACCCGACAAACGAGCTCTTGGTAAGCCGTCATCCTTGCTATCGAAGGTCAAACGACGCGTTGCCCGGGGAGCAAATTTTGTATATTTTTTTCTTCATAAATTCAAAATAAAGGTCGCGTTTTAAACAGCCGAACGCAGAACAGGATCTGTAGAAGGACTTTTATCGGCAAATATCTAGCGAACGGCTTGTGTACGTTCTTTTGTCATTATACTGAGTGGTTATGTATTTGGTGTGTTGGTGTAGGTACATGTTTTTCTCTAGTGTTGCGTTATTCTGTGTCCAAAGTGGGTTTCCAACTATCAATTAACATCCTCATGTCATTCGATGGTGAAATAGAAAAAAATGTGACGTGAGGGGACTGTCGACAGAAGCGAGGCTTTAATGCGTATTCGGTGACATTAGTTTTATAATAATGTTACATTTCTTATTTTCTGAAAACTACATCAATGTAATGTCATTATTTACCCTAAAATATGGTTTTTATTCCTATATAACTTTGTTTACATGTTTCTTCTCGCTGATGACAAAGCCTTTTCGAAACAGTAGTAACAAAAAATGATGCATAAGTTTATCAGTGATACCTATATTAATGCATTTTGATGTTAAATATTAAAAAAAATATATTATGCACGCCATTTTCGATTTTAAAGGACGTCATTATGTATTATAAGAAATACAAATATACCTTTAAATATTCCTACAATACATACGTTCAATATTTAATGCGAAACCGACGAGGTTCGGTAAATATAACTAGATGGCGCTGTAACTGTTGATTAATCACGATTTTGTGATTTTTTTAGAATACGCCAGTAAGAACGCGAATAATAAACGAAGGCGCAGCTGTATATGACAGTTTACTCGGACGATAGTGGAAGACGGAATGTGGTGGTTACTGTTTTGGGTTAAATTTATGGCAACTGAGCGCCGAACGATGAAAAACACCCGCTTCGACCCGTCATCGTACTGCGAATGAATACATAGCACTAGTAGCAACAGTGTTGCTACTCAAAATACATCAAACTTGACTTAACACTATATTCAAACGCAAAATTCAGTGCCCCTTATGTCATCAAAACCGACATTGGAAAAATGCAAAACAATAAGTTAATACTTAAAGTCAACATCTTTTTGTACCTTTAATAGGAAGTGTTATTTGTTCTTCGTTGATTTTGATAAATTGTCGATTGAAATACAACACTTGTATTATGAGTAACCAGCAACTCAATCAGTATTGAGTTGCTGGTTGCGTGGAATGAAGACCGACTGTTTGTTAAATCGTCTGTTTAGACTAGTGATGTTCCAGATCAGAGATAAGATTAAAAAACTATTAAATTCCATTCAGAATATTTTTTATTTCCTAAAATCAAATATTTGGCGCCTTGATTCTGCAAACATTTATCGTGGTAAGTTACCATTCCAATAGCATACATCATTATAATCAATAAAAAAATTAAAGAGTACCTTACTCCTAAAGAGCGTACGACTCAGTTTTAAGTTTTTTACTTTGGGCCATATACAATTATTTCACTTTACCTATTTGGATATTTGGCATCTATACTTATTATAAAACAAAGTCCCCTCATGTATGTGTTCCTTTTTCTCAAAATCTACTGAAAGGATTTTTGTATGGTTTTTACCTTGAAAAGGTTATAGGCAATAGTGCATTACGATTTTATGTTTGACTGAGATATAACGAGTAATGTTAAAATATCTCGCCTGCTGGGAGCTTTCCACGCAGGGCAAGCTACTAAATAATAATTTTAACTATGTTTTGTGTGTATTATAAGATACCTATTTCTCTCTGCGTGCAGTTGTAAAGGCTGCTAAGGCCAACAGCAAAATTTACATCAGAAACAAACTAAGATTTTTGCAGTTTTAACACGATTTATCCAGTTAGTGATAAAAATCCTTGCCTAGTAAAAGGTTTCGGGTTTCATGCTTGTTTGGAGCAGACGCTTAAATGACAGTAATGTATAATGTAATACTTTTTAATACCAAGCGCTCGAAGTCAGTAAACTTTGTATCATAATGAACATGGCTTAGCCCGAGCACCATCAGACACGTTGCTCCACTGAACAGTCAAACTTTTGTGTTATAAGCATTTTATTATATCACCCTTGTATAAAAAATATTATAAATGTTTATTATGTGAAGCTGTTATTGTAATTAAATTAATTTATTGGTTATATTAATAAAGAATAAATATTATTCGTTGTTTTTTTTTATACTACTAACTATGTGACCCCGCAAACTGTCTCAACATATAAATTATTTGGAAAAAAAAATGGGGTTGGTGATAGGAAAGTGAAAATTGGGGGTTGTATGTATTTTTTGGTGCCACATATAAAAAAAATATTGAAAAAAAAATTGTCTATAAAATAAAATGTTGAGCGTGGGCCCCCCTTATAACTTAGGAGTATAAAAAATAGTTTACAACCTATTCTCAGACCTACCGAATATACGTACAAAATTTCTTAAAAAACGGTCTAGCCGTTTCGGAGGAGTTTGGCAACTAACACTGTGACACGAGAATTTTATATATATAGAGAAGATATACTATGTATAAAATAATACAGTAAAAGTCATATCAGTTATCAAGATTTCCGATCTCCTTGCCGGGTTTGTCTCTGTTTATCTGTCAGATTATAGTGTGAATGTTTTCTAACCACGAGTGTATAGAATTAAAGTGCTTTACTGTTCATAACTACATCGCCAATTACCATCAGGCGGAATTTCAGTCAAGTGGTAACATTAAAAAAAACAATTAAAATTCCCATATTTATATTTCTTAAAAATCACACATAAATACAATACGTAACTTCATACTATGTGTTAAATTATAATGTTAATTAATTAAACAGGCGATCCGTCCGACTGAGTGGCACAGGCACATGTATGTCTACTTCATAATCAAACTAGAACATCTATAAACGTACTTTGACTATCTGAAACTTAAGTCTCAAACTAATAGTGTTCATAGTAATAAACAGTACTTTGAGTCGACCTAAACTTAAGCTGAGTGTATCTTGAGTGCACAATTTCGGTGACTTACAAAAATGTTACGCTAATAACTGCACAAAAATAGTTGTCCATACTGCAAAGCAAAGGGTATCTAAGGATTAGTCTTAGAGCGGTTCATAGATTTCACCCTAAGGCTTACATTTAAAACTGTCATATATACCTGGGGCGACTAGTTCACGGTCTAAGGTTACTTAGTTAAATTGCTTAGTACTGACACTAATTGTGATACTTTCTTCGCAGGCAACGCGCCGGTAATGCCTATGGTGTTACCATAGTATTATAAGAATAGTTGGTCAGCTAAAGTCGCTCAGCGATTTAATTGTTTACTTTTACGATGATGCTGAAGGTCACTTATGGTTGTCACTTATAAAATATTATCTACGTAAGACAGCACTAGGTTGTTGCACAGCCCGTACTGAGACACCGCCGACACCGCTCGTTTGTGTGTGTGAAAAGTGCGTGTGTACACGGCGCCCGCTACTCAC
>DWPQ01002343.1:0-10763 GCA_018251795.1 Perichares adela | reverse complement strand
AGCATCTTATGTACTACCGTTTCCCATAGTCAGAGTTCTGCCGGGAATTAATGCAATTTTTTCAATTTTTTCCGGTAACGGCACTGGCCTAATACCCGAACTATACAAACTATGACTCTGTAGCAATACGTGCCCTGTACTAGTTCCCGAATTCAATCCCCGCGCATGACATACGTTAATGTTACAGGTGACAGGTGTGACAAGTGTTCGTGTCTTGGTTGTCAGTGATATTTTTAACCATATTTGTCTATGAGTAATGTCACCCGTGGTACAGATATGCTTAGTGCGATGATATGTGTGTATGTATGTTTATTTGTAAAATACCTCAGCTTTTTCTGATGTAAACTATTGTAGTTTTAATTACAGATAAAGCAATACATGTGGTTCGTAACAATATTTTTAGCACTCTAGTTACTGCTTTAAATGATCTTGCACGTTTGCATAACTTGCCTTAATAACTGTTTTATTTTATTACGCGAACTGTTGATTGAAACGGATCTGTCGTTTATAGTGCATGCCTCTAAATAAAGGACAATTGTCTATGTTTGTCTGAATGTTTCAAGGAGTCATTTGGATTTTTTTTCGTTGTGAGACGCTATCGTTATTTTGGGCGTTTTAAATAATGTCTTAGTTAGTGTGTGTGTGTCCATGCCGACCGCAGCACAGGGCATGATAGTCGGGGGTTGGGAGTGTGTGACCGATATTGGGCAAGAGTTTCTAACGAGTATTTGTGACTACTTGGCCACCATTATAATATTGCCCATACAACGCGGCGGTATAGTTAGGTCACATCACACCAGTTCAAATTGATATTCATGTAATAATGCATATAAACAATAAGGTAACATAAATTACTAAGAGAGTTGCGAATCTTTACATCGCCAATTATGTGAGTTAAGGATTGATAAGTTATAGAAATGTTTAGTGTGCGAATATCATGTTATTCTGTCTCCGAGGCCGTCGTTCTTTATCATGTTTACAATATGTGTATTTCTTAAACTGCCAGGCAATTCCTAGATAATGATCATCATTGTGAGTGTGATTTTTTGTTTAAATGAAATGTGATCTAAGCATATGAAATTGTACAAACAGTATATATTCTATTTCTTTTGCATTCAATTTAAATAAACATGACGATATTTGTTTAAAGTGTAATAGAACCGATATTGTGCGATTAATAAGTTTGCCTTGCACAAGAATTATACAAACATTTACAGTTGGTCAAACTCAGTTTAGTCGAGTTAAATAATGTATTCTGGATTTTGAAAAGGAACTGATTAAATCGAGTTGCAGTATCATCGAAGGCTACAATCGATTGATCTCGGTTTCGATAAAACTGACTTTGAGTAATTATCGATTACTCTGAAAAGTACAATCGATATTAAACAGTTGATGGAATCGCTACTTAAAAATAATAAACAGTAAAGTATGTGTATTAAAATAAGTATATGTTATTTAATTATGTACTCAATATTCCTTTAAATGTGAACTCTATTATAAAATCCACATTCAAAGGAATATTCATTATGATTTTGACTCGGCTAACAAATGATATAAGTATTTCAGCTACAAATCTTTAAGCACCGAAAATTTAATTTGCTAATTGAAGTGCTTTAAATAATACAAAAGTCTTTTCGCAAACAAAGAAATTGTATTTTCTCTGTAATCTACTTGTGAACAATATTTTACTTTATATTAAAGTGATGATATTTTAGGTTAAGGTCGCCTTTTTATAAGCACGTCCATGGATTAGGGCAGTGAATGTTGATTATTATTTTGCCAACTAATACTAATCGCTAAGTGTAAGTTACCAAAATACTTTATTGATTGGCAATATTTTTCTATCGTGTAAGTATTTTAAGGCTAGTGTAAAGACTTGGACCGGGTATGTAAGGCAGAATCTGCAAGCCGTTGCCTGCTTCTCTGGATTGAGAAAATTAAATTAAATTAACTTTTCGCGGTTCAATTTTTATACGTCATTTTTAGCGTTTTAAAGTTATTGTATTAAAATAAATAAAAAAAAATCGCTCTCTTTTTAATTATGAAAATAAAAGTATATTTCTTGCCAGTGTAAAAAATAATTTAATTCCTAAAAAATATTCTGTATTTAAATTAACAACGAGAAGAGGCTTTACGTATTTGATGTTTTGTCTTCCTTCTGGTCGCCTTGCGCCCTCGGGCTCCATGTAAACCTAAGGTAGCGAGTAGTTGGAACGCTTTATATGTCCTTACATATATATATTTCTTAGAGAAATGTATCACATAATAATATTAAGTAATTTGTACACTGCAAGATCAAAGAATAACAGTTATTTTATCGATTTTGTAACATTAAATCTGAACTGTATATTTGTAGGATGTTTCTGTTAATGCTTTGTATGAATTGTATGAAGTGATCTGAATTACAATTTCCCATTCAATGGCTCGTATCAAATCCTATTTTTTAGACATTATTAGTGTTTACAATTAATTACTACTTGGTTTGATGAAAGGAAACATTCATACATAGGAGAGCTGTAAAACAATTTGTAAAGATGTATAAAATCCGTCAATTCCCATTTGATATTGATGAACTGTAAGCATTACACTCTCATGTTGAGAGGGACAACATATGTGTTGTGATAATTGCATTATTAGGTGACATTTAAAATAATACAGTTATAATGTGACTGTTACACATAATTACGAGTTTTGGGATTGCAGTGAACAAAGTACTTGTGACACTCCCAACAAACACGGTTAGTGGATGTTATGTTAAGTTTGTATTCACTTCGACTTGTGTCAACAATTGGTGATCGGTATAGATATAGTATGATTATAATGTTCAATACATGTATAGTATAACAGACTGAATATTGTGATTCAATCCAAAAAATAAAGTAATTATAATTTGTTCGTTTATTTTTATATTGTATTAGTTGATCGTGTGGATCATTCGAATAGTGAATCTCACGGTAATTCCAAAAATAATTTCTATATGTGCAATATTGTTTTATTTTAGTTTATCAGCAAAACAGTGTGTTTAATGTTCAGGTACATTATAACAATCGTAATCGTGATAGCAATGCAAGAAAATTTAATATGTAATACTAGATATACAATGCAATACAACGTACGTAGCGTCATCTTACATTCAGCGAAGGAACTCGTCAGTGATTGTCAGTTCTGTTCGCAGGCAAAATATAGCGCTTATGTTATATTTTAACGAGGTAACGATAGATTATTTATGTTAAACTTGTTTGTCTTTGCAGTTGTAGATAACATTGCTACAATTTAGTGGTTAGTTATTATAAATTTAGCGATTTTACCAATTTTTACATTTGACAATTAATGATTACATACATCTAAATATTTACCAACAGGTAAATGTGATGAATGTTGGTAATGTGTTGAATAAAATGACAGCACTATACAATGCTGCCAACAAAGAGATAAAAACAAAAAGCATAGGGTTACTTTTATGCATTCGGTTGTTCCTAACTTTATGGACGGCCAAGTGTTCAACAACAAACTACATGTTTGATAGTAATATTCACTTTGAACGTAAACACACTGCGTTGCTGACAATGTTCTTATATATTATGTGAGTTGTATTAAAACATGTGATGGCGGCCGACGGCAAGCTGCAATAAGTAGAGTTAAACCGTTGTTGTGATGTTGGAAATCATTCCCATTAAAACTACATTTTACACAATACATTGTTTTATTTGTCTTATCAACACAACGTCAACACCATAACCGTGATAGGTAGTTCCTGAGAGATATTTATCTTACGTCTGTCATTTAATTTTATATTTGGAATCAATCAGCTGTTTCGCGGACTCCTAAGTACGTTAAGTTGGTAAATCGTAGGTTTTAACGCTGGTAATATATGGGGTTATAAGTGATGGCACAGTTAAGGGTTGTTTGATTATGATAATAACCAAAATAAAAAAAACACTATTCAATGACAAGCTTACTTATTTAAAAGCTAACATTATACAAGGTAAAATATAACGCTCCAGATTGACCGTTTAATATTTAACGCTGCGTAAAGTTAGACTGTGTTATTCTCTTTTCTAATTAGTGCAGTCTAACTCGGGGTCCTGTAAATGAACCAAAAAGGGTTGGTTTCTAAAAGTTTTTCTTGGAAATCTCACATGAGGGCGTTACATTGAGGAACAAGTAGTAAAACTAATAATTGATAGAATTTCAATTATAAGACGAGTAATTATCTCAACCAAGTTATACCTTCAAATGTAACTCGTGCAATGCCTCCTCCAGAGCCAACCGGCCAGGGTCGTCCGGAGTGAACACGCGGCACTCCTCCTCGAAGAACCGTTCCATTTTCAGACGCAACTCGTCATTATATCGCTGATGTGAGTAATTGGATTGATTGAGCTGCGTTTCTTTCAGTTCTGACGAATTGGTCTGGAAACTACCCTTTTAATATTTAACGTACTTCAAAGGTGTTAATACAAAATGTTATTGCCATCAATATAAATAAAAGTGAATCACCGAAATGTTTGTATTCGCATAACTTCCAAACGATTACACCAAAGATCTTTATTTTTAGGTTTTTATGAAAATATAATAGCAAATATTTAACCCATATACAGTCTCAACACGAGGTCTTGGAAACCATTAGACCTAAAGACATGCAATTTGGTAGAACTATTTTAAATAAATAATAGCTTAATATAACGCTAAGCGAAGCGTACAGATGTTGCAACAGAAACTACAAGTTAAGGATTTTTCAATTTAATATTGTGCTAACCTGTTAAGTGAGTCCAGATATCCTGGAGGGAAGTCGTCGAGTGTGGCGCGCATCTGCAGCCACGGGTCACTGTACCTCCTATTCTTAAACTAAAAGTATATTCATTATTTATTTCTTTTGTCAATGAACGACAAACAAGCCGAGGAGCTACCTGATTCTAAGCGGTCATCGCCGGCCATACATGCCAGTGACAGCAAAGGGATATTAGAGACGCATTGCTGACCGAGAAAGAAAGGAGTCCTTCGACACTGCAACCGAAATAAGTCACAGTTGATTCTAGGAGGGAAATGAGCCAAATACTACCACCATGAATGAATACTATTGCCGAATTAACCATTAGGAAGAGTAGGCAACTGCCTAGGGGCCCAGCATCGACTGAGGCCCCGTTCATGCACACACCAAGAAAGAAAAACGTTATATGTAACGAACATTTTTATACCCTTTTTAAATAAGTAACTCCCTATAGATTTTAACAACACACAAATTGTTCCTTCAGTTATATAAGGGTAAAGAAAAGAAGCCCCGAGAATTGCGTTGCCTAGGGCCCCTGACAGGGTTAATCCGGCTCTAGTCAGTACCATCGGGATAAATTTGGGTGGTCCCAGCGATCTCCAACAGGATAGACTTAGCGTCATAAATTCGTCAGTTGGTTACCTCATGCTGACACACAAACCAACGAGATATTTGTTATAAAGCACAAAATATCTTAGTATTTTTTCTCTAAATCAAGTTGCAGCTACTACTAAGAAAGTTCTAAAACCTGGATCAACCTAACCCGTAAGTCACCGATTTCTAATACAAACTGGGTCAATCTAACTCATGAGTCATCTTGTGTTAATAATAGGTACTTAATATTACATAACATTGTTCCTCTTGCCAAGGTTAATTATCTATATTTTCATCGCCAGCGGCTGCGGATAGCATTACCTTCACGGTTCACGTATAATCAAATTAAATAAGCTATTCGCTAAGAAATCGCTTGTTCCTTATTTCAATAGGCGACTAAGAAGCAGAACAATAACCTGATATGAAGCGGTTGCCGCTGTCCAATGATATTATCAGATGAAGTTAAGTAAGGAAGCTTGGCAGGTACACTTACAACCACGATTTAGTACCTCCGAGATGAAATATGTGATACTCAACCCAATACTTCCGCTGAACTTTAATTGGGTGCATTACGCACAGGGCACAGGTCCCATTGGCTCGCACTTATGATACCATTTACACCCCTAGAATAATTGCTAATAGTATTTAATGTTATATTAAATGGTCCTACCTAAAACGCATCCGCTTTATTAGCGTCGAACTTGGTTAATCGCAATAGAAACTTTGTTTCTGACGGACATTTTGCTGTTGGCTCTAGCAGCCTTTAGACGGGGACAGACAATAAAAACGGTTTTACTTCGTCGTTCCTTCTTCTAAAAGATTTTGAAATGTTTGGAAAATTAACACAGACATACATAACACCACATGTGATGTTTTTAAACAGACTTGAAGCGTTTTTACTTTTATCAGCCACAGCGCTTATAGAAAACACTTCTTGTTAATAAATAAAAGCCACTCACTCGTCTATATCTGTCGTAATCAATCTCTGAATCCGTCATAGCTCGGGACAGGGCCAAGCTGGAGTCTGAGCTGAGAGTCCTGGCATCGTACACGTCGTTCTGCTCGACGCTGAGGGAAGGCAGACTGTCGGTGTCGGTGAGGGAGACCTCGGGCTCCACCCATATGTACGGCGAAACCGTAATGTTATCCGGGAGCTCCAGTTCGTTCACCAGCTGCGGACGTGACTTCGGAACTGTCTCGAGAACTGATTTGAACATATTCATTGCGAAATAAGCATTGTACTACTTTTTAATTTTAAAATCAGGACGCTTTATAAGGCCTTTAACTTGGTCAATACTGCTGCTTTAAATCTGAAATAATGAACATTTAGGTACTTTGTTTAAATCTTGTGTTACAAATTTTTGTTTATAGTAGAATTACTAAAAATTTATAGTTCTTCGTAGTTAGACTTATTAATATAGATTATTTAACTGTAATGAAACTAGTGACAGCTAATAATATAATGCTAATATGAAGAGAGTAAAAATTGAATTGAATTGGCGAAAAATCAGGTTGAATAGAACAATATACTTAGACACAATAATATACTAGACTTAGATTCTGAAATATACTTCTCGGTCTCTCACAAGTAAAACAGAGGACGGAAAATCTTACGTGCCTTGTGATCACTATTGCTTCCGGAAGCTCGTGACGAAACATTAATCATTTGTGAAGTTTCTGAACCCTGACGGTATAAAGGCTTGGTTCTTAAGAAGCTTACGAACATAGAGTCACGTTCACAAAATAAAAGTGTGCCGACTTCGAGGCAGCTGACAAGACTTATGAAACTAAATTGTTTGGTCGATAGATTCTACGTGAGAGGAGCCACGCAACGTACCGCTTCAAAAAAACTTTTCGAATACTGGTTTAGCCATAGCCACTGTTAATGTCCTGATAATTTTGATATATATACTTAATATTACAAATGCGAAAGAAACAATGTCTTGATACTTGGCGGTCTGACTAAAGGCGTGACTATTCACTATCATTATGATTATGTTATTTATAATAAATATAGTTGGAATTTTCGTGTAGTTTTACCAGTATAACCAAACTCTTATTATCGAATAAAGCGGTCGTTCTTCATCAAATTATAATATCATATCATTCTATCAACGCGAACGCGCGTGTAAGATGGATGGTCAGTACTGACAAAACCTTCAAGAGCTCCTACTTCCTTGCTTGGGCAGGTCGACGCAGTCAATCCTAGTTGCGTTCGTTTCAATTTGGGTGCCAAGTTATCTAATGGATAAATGATGTGAATATCCGGAACACCAAAGTTTATACTTTAAGTCTTAATTACGAGGAGATACCCCTGCACAGAAGCGGACAGTTGAAGCTAATGTGACGTTTAATATGTGATCGTTAGCCACAATATTAGAAACTTACACATGTATAGAATTTGAGTTATTCGGTATTGTATCCGATACAAACACCATTGTTCTGGTTCGTCGAATGTTCTGATTATCCTGCATTGTTGTGGACAAAGGATATTATTATGATACCGCGAAATATAAAGCAGGCAGTTAATTAGACGATACACTAAATAACTGTTACATTATCATAAAACAGTACTAAGTGGGTATTCATATTGTATTTGATATGTAAGTGACTCCATCCATTATAGAGCAAAATCCGGCCTATAAGTAGTACACCATGCTGAGCAACAACTGAGGCATTGTTTGCCATTCTTTGTTGGAATTCTCCAAGCTGTATTATACATTTATTTGTATTGTACCAAGAAAAATACGTACATCGTCATTATTTATTGTACTTACGTTCTGGAACTGAATTACATACTTAATACGCTACGCAGCTAAAATTATGATTGCCATAAATGTAATGGGCCAGATCAGTGGTATTAATTAGCGTATAACAAAGTCTTCTGTTCTTTTTTTCAAAACTATCTGATGAATATTTACTTTTCACATGCCCTTGCTGCTGCAAAACAGTGTAACAGCCTAGTGGATGGATAGCTTGGTGATTGGCTGTATACACCACTATTTTTCTAGTTCAAGTGCGTATTAGAACTTTATTAACATTTTAAGTAAAACAGGAAACCCGCATGCCTAAAATGTGAAATAAGGTACGAACGCGTCAGCGATTCCTTCAAATAATGAAGTTTGGTAAAAAACAATTGCAACTATAACTATAACCCACCAACACATCTGTTATTTAAAGGCCCCAAATAACTTTTTAAACTAAACTTTATTCACAAAGTTCAATAACTCCCGAGATGAGAACTTCCAAGCGTTTGTAGCTATAAATATGGCTATATGAGTATGGCTAGAAGACCGCATATTCTCTGTACATGTGCATATACATTGAAATCATGCGATCGCACCCACATTGGCAAGAGTCGGTCTTGCCTGTTGTCTATTCTAATTACACCGCATTACTTTCGCCAACACTGCAATCATTTCACCATTAGTACATAATATGTAAAGAAACACCGTAATGTATTCGATATCTTCCCATTTCTAGCTTCTATAGAGACATATTTAGTTCGACCGATTGGAGAGTCGTGAATTAGACGAACCTGTAACAAAGTTGGCAGTATTCTTGTCTTTCGAAAGAATGGTCCCGGTTCGATATTAAAAACATATATTTATTTAACTGATGAATCTCTGTTATAAAATCTTTATTTATTGTTTGTGACGTGTAATTTCTTTGTAATGCCATTTGCAGCTTAGGATAATCTGATGCGAGGGTTGTGAGGACGTAAGCATTTATCACATTTCGAATAACAAAAAATTAACAAACATTAGAAAATATTGTAAATCTGTATGGTAGCGGATTAGCAATACATATATGTGTTTGAGCCTCTAGTAATATGCAGCGATCCATATAGTGGAAACAGGCCGCATTGAGACATCTCACCTACCGATTCTTGACAAAACACGGCTTACGTGTATGTAATCACATCAACAACGACTTAGGTAAATAATAATATGGCTTTCTACTGCGTTATATCGATGGACTCATCTTAAAGTAACAATCAATCCAGCATTATCCTCTAAGCCTTGAAAATTAAATACTTACGTTACAAATCATTTAAAAACATTGTGAAGAAATCTTAAGAGTTCTCTTTAAGGTTCTAGAAGGTGTGTGTAGTTCTACCAATCCTTTCTTGTTCAGCGCGGTGTAACATGGTCATATCTTATTTATTTGGTCGATTCGGCCAGTAATGGGTCGATTGTGGGTATTGTGTTTGTTTAAAAACGTAGAAATGACATGATCACAAACAGACCTATGACAATGATCTATTTAGAAACATGTACCTACATTAATTTACGTTTATGTTTATGTTTACATAAAATAGTTCACATTACAACATTGATTCAAAATAAATTATTTGCGCAGTTGGATTGGAACACCGTGAAATAATACAATCGATCTTAAAAGTAGAGTCAAGTAATTCTAAAATAAGACTCAATTGGATATAAAAGAGTTGACTGATAATGATTGAATGCTTTAAATACGTAATGTAATCTCATTTTGTTAGACGTATGACTCCAAGGTAAATGTAATACCGTGGTGCATTAAGAAAAAGATATGCAATCTTATTACGCTGCGCGCGCATAATACAATAGCAACATTGACATAGGAAGTTGAGAGGACTTGCTCGGACATGGAGAGTTACACTCTGATAAAAAAAGAGGTATTATGTTCATATCAATAAATACCTACACATTAACTAATCTCACAATTTTTCATACCGTATAAGTTCGCGCTATCTGTTCTCTCACATCAAAATTAATTTTATAAATGAATCTGGTCGCTTCAACAAATTTATCAGCACGATAATTATTAAGGCATACTGATAATTTTACTCCACTTATTTCGCGACTTCTGGGGGAATTACCTTCAATAGCCTTAATCCAAGGCGGCCGTTACGCAGTAGCATTTAAAAATATTTCTGTGGTTATGACACTCACGACTCAACTAACATATCAATCTGTCACTACTACTGCTACATAATCCTCGTTAAACATTCCAATACATCGGGATACGGGTTTGACCCTTTAACCACACGAATGTAATAACTTACATGAATATATTATTACGTTGTAAAGAGAGGGGAATTCTAGTGAGGCATATTGTGTGTAGATACTACGTAGAACCACCAGCATTTCTATGTAGAACTGATTTGAGACAATATGATGAAGGAATTTACCCAATTTCGAAAAACAAAATAGGTTTTTTATCCAATCGTTATTATATTTATACTTTAATACTCACTGCTTTATGCTATAAGTTACTAATTTTATAATTCATGATCCCTCGATTAATATCTTTGTATGTTTCATCAATATTTGCGATATTTTTGTTTCGTGTATCTTATTTACTGGTACATAATAGTCATAGAAATATTGTAATAGCATGTAGGGTATGATTTTTG
>DWPQ01002342.1:0-10765 GCA_018251795.1 Perichares adela | reverse complement strand
GCTCTGTTGCGACGTGAAAGAAGAACAAACAAACAAACAAACAAACACACTTTCACATTTATAATATTAGTATGGATACTACCTGTGCCCGCAGCTCTGCCTGCGTGGAAATCACCTATTTTCTAGTGAAAATCCAGTCTAAATCGGTCCAAACGTTCCAGAGATTACCCGGAACAAACAGACAGACAGACAGATAAAAAATTTAATAACTGTAGCTTTGGTTTAGGTACCGTGTAAACATATGTAGTTAGTAAAAAGCGGTTATTTTAATATTACAAACAGACGCTCAAATTTTTTTTAGTTGTATAGATGTTAAATCATAATAATCCAAATTTTGTGTGTTTATCGGTTTTTATGCATACTTACATTTTGTAACGTTGTTCCAGATGATGAGCGCGGGTCGGCTGGTGGCTGTGTGGGTGTTGGTGTCGTTAGTGGCGGCGGCTGGCGCCATCAAGTGCTGGCAATGTGGCCAGTACAGTGACGGCGTGGGATCCATCACGCCGTGCAACAACCGGAGCGCCACCCGCCTCGCCGACTGCCCCAGCAATGCTAAATACTGCATTGTAAGTTATAGCATAGATCTCTGAACTAGCCTGGAAGACTTTTTCCTGTCCGAATTTTTTTTTAAATACCCGGATACATTGTTTTTATGTGTCTAGTAAAACAATGAAATTCCAGGAATAGGTAAAAAAATGGGAACAAAGTAGCCTTTTCATCCTTCATGTATTTCTATATGAAATTTCATCACAATCGGTTCAGCGGTTTGGCCGTGATCACATCACAGACAGACAGACAGAGGTACTTTCGCATTTATAATATTACTATAGACTAGTAGGTATAGATCATGGCAAGCCCCGAAACAGTATATAAAATGTTCACTTCTATTTTACCTCACAGAAGGTGGCTTTAGGACGCTCACCACTCCTATTTTTCGCAGAGGATTCACAATCTGTTCGCTAGTTTAAGTTTCCTGGCTGAGCTTTCGAAGATCACCTCTGTACCTGCGTGAAGCTGTAAAGGCTGCTAGGGCTAACAGCACAACGTCTATCGGAAACAAGAACAACGTCTAGCTTGCAATATAAAAATTGACGCATCCGTCTTGAGGTTGGCTTACGCTGCACACTGCACACATCCTCCTTCTAGAGTCAACCTTGAAATGTTTTTATTAATGGGTTGGTGACACCTATCATGTTATGAACACTCATGGGCAACGAGGACCATCGTATTAAGTTACCATTAGTTGGACCGTCTACACCTTTATCGGCCTATAACATCAAATAAATTATAAAAATTTCAACATCTTGTAATGTCACTTAGTAAATATTGCCTTTATAGTATCGATATATATCATTAGGTTATAAGCTTACTTACGAACTTAGGGTAACGTCACGCTTACCCGTATCACACAAATTCCATCGTAAGTCAAACGTGCACCAAGGATTACTGTTCTCGTAGGATGGCATAATCCGTGAGGTCTAGGCTTTATACTGACAGCCCTTGACGAACTGATCCTGGGACAAGCCTTGGCGTAAATACTCGTAAATTTAGGGATATCCAAAACAGAATTAAATTTCATTTTGATATATAATGGTCAGATTTACCATGTTTACATTAACATGTTATGATGCCATATTGTCATATTGATGTCAATCACTTCTTCACTCAAAAGCAAATAGTAACGTGCATTTATTCCTCATAATCCTAAATTGTTATTACTACGTACATTTGAAACATTCTTAGCATCACATGTGCATTACCAGCCAAAAAGAGTTCATGACGTACTTGTTACATTACAACCCAGGAATGTAATGAAAATGTTTTAAAATAACTCACGGTTGTAAACTATTAGTCAGATATGTCGAATACCTTACCACTGGAGTGTTGTTATAATAAACTGAGTGTTACTGAGGACGAGGAGAGAGTAGCTTTGAAAAAGGAACTGGAAATATAAGTGGTACTAGGTGTGCCCGCGGCTCTGCCTACGTGGAAATCAATATGCCGCAAAGTTTTTCCCGGGTTGATCCAAATCTCGTGGGATCCTAAGATAAAAAGTAGTCTTAAGTTATTCCTTATTACATCCGCTATCTTCTAGTGAAAGTCCCATCTAAATTGGTCCAGCCGTTCCAGAGATTAGCTGGAATAAACTGATAGATAGACAGACAAGAATTGTATTTTTATTTATATATATAAGAATATATGCATAAAAATATTTTATATTACAAACAGATATTTAAATTTGATTTACTTTAATAGATGTTAACATTTGCATAGGAACGCATGATATCGGGCATACGAAATCTAATTCCGAGTGAAGCGACGTTCAAGGAGCACGCTGCCTGATGTCGGTATGATCAGATGCGAAGATTTGATTGCGTGCGTGACATCTCTTGTCACGGACAACCCTTTCTACGAGTTATGAAGTTTAAATAGGACATTGTAATTACGAATTCAATAGAGTAAACTTTCTTGAGGAAATCGTTAGAAATCGCGACCATTTTGAGAAACTTTTAATTTCATGATTAAGGTCATGGATGAAGCGTGTGTGTTGTTTCTATCACTGTAAACGAAACATGTCGATATAATATTTCACGATTGAGTACGTATCATCATCGCAACCCATGGTTGTCCCACTGCTGGGCTAAAGTCTTCTCTCACACTGAGAGGGTTTATTGCCATAGTCCGCCTGAATTGAACTAGAACCGTTGAACAAATGCTGGTTGGTAGACTTTACACACCTTCGAGAAATATTATGGAGAACTCTCAGGTGTGCAGGTTTCCTCACGATATTTTTCTTCTCCGAAGCTACTGATAATTAATTTCTAAAACACATAATTTAGACACATCCTCTGAATATATAACATATAATCTGCTTCGATCACATGAACTCCCGTTCTACCGAACGACCAACGTTTAAACCACGTGGTAGAAGTAGAAACATTTATTAATTCAGAACATCCACAACTATACATAACAAAAAGATAAAAAACATACAAATATATAAATAATTACAGAAGGAAAGAGAAATTAACAAAATAACAATAATTAATTAAGTATTTTACAACCACCATTTAGTTGCGGACCCATGAATGAGAGGACACACTCTGCATGTGGCGCGGCTGATTTCAACCATTAGAAGGCAGTTAAAAACGGTAATTAATTCGATCAAGTACCTCTGGGACAGCAACCTTTAACAGGACGAATCTACTGACGTATCCTAAGCCTAGGTATCCCAGGACGATTGCCTATCAAATCCTAATTTACTAAAACAGAATAGAAGCCGTTGCCACTCATCTAAAAGCTGTTACAACTTGTATAATAGCTACAATCACATTAAAATCCAATTACAGCGACATCAGACATAAATGTAAGACGAAGCTGTGGGTCCTCGTGACTGGCGCTAACCCAACTTAACGAGCGGGCAATTATGACGACATTAGGCTGACGACATGGTAATGGTGCTCGTCAAACTTGTCCAGTACTTGTTCGAACTATCTCGCTATCAGTCATTATTATTATTTACGATTATTTATACGTGCTAAATGTTATGTTTAATCGTTCCCATGACGTGTTAAAAGAATTTATGTTCAAAGACTGACCAGTCTTTAATTCCATGAGAAGGACTATTACATTATAATCAAAGAATTATTCATAACTATAAAAAAGTTATAAATGTGCCTCAAAAGGGAGTCATTCTGAATAAATTACCTTAGATAGAAAACAACAGATCTTTAGAGTTCGTCGATATCTTAGCACGTTAACGCCAAGATAGTACAATAAACCGCATAGTATCCAGAACAGCTCACACTGACAGACATAGCACATCATAGCGTACAATCCGAGTCTATGAATATAAATGTGTAGCGATGATGTAGGAATAAGATTTTTTTAATATAGTATGTTTCGTAATGGTCACACACGAAACTTAAGAAGACTCAATTATAAAAAACTTCACCAACAATCCTATTTAATGGCAATTAGTATATCTTCCTCACATTAAAGGGGTAAAGGGGAAAAAGTAACATCATTTTTTTTTACACCATGCCAGTTTTACAGGGTAGACTGCAAGACTGGTAAGACTGCAGGTATGGAAGCGCTTACATCAGGCATACGAAACGGTCGATATAGCAGCGTTTATTACAATATAACGGAGCAGGCAGAAAAATTAATAAAGAAATTTGGTGTTACAAAATGTTTGCTTTAATTGAGTCTAAAAAGAAACTAAACACTGAAATTCATAGCCTGTAGAACATGTCCACGGAAAACCAGTATGCGCGATTAGTACGAGAGGCAGTTGAAACATTAAACTAATAGTCTCAATATAAAAACACTGTCTTGTATTAAAATTAAGCTGGTAAATTGTAGCCCATTCGTAGCACTTCACTTAGATTCTAATTAAGTAGCGAAGTTGTGTTGCAACATAAATTGCGTAATGGAGTCGCAGTATTGCGACTTCAACTTACGTAGCAGAGACGTAGCAGCGTCAGACGTAGCCTTCACTACGTAGTGGAAGCGTAGCTACAGTGCTACACTGTACGAAGTGTGTAGTGAAGTCGTAGCAACGTACAACTTATTTCTAACTAGCTCTATCCGCGTGGAAATCAGTGTGTCGCAAAGTTTTTTCCGCGTAAATCCGAAACCCACGGGAATTCTAAGATTTAAATTAGCCTAAGTTATTCCTTATAACGTCAGCTATCTTCCAGTGATAGTCCCGTCTAAAAGACGGCTTTGTTTGGCCTTTTATACTCCATTATTAACTGTGGCTAATATGACACACAGTTCAAGATAATAGTCCATATTTCAGCAAACAAATATATTTAATTTTTTGGCAATGGCGTACGTTGTTTTTGTTTACGATCCACTCACAGTGCGACCATAAACGAAAATAACAAATTTAATTTATTAAATCAGGACCAGACACAAACTTAATAAACCAAAAATCTTGACTTAATCAAGCGTATTCCATCCCGAGGTTTATAAACCTTGGAACATCAAGAAGCGGGAGTAACGGACCAATTTCCCGCGCAAACCGTTATTCGGCGCCATTTTGTGCGACGCCGCCGGCCTTTCAAAATGGTGTCTTTGTCGAAGATAACATTAAGATAACGATGACGTCCAGCCAGAGAAATGTGTATATAATTGATACGTCGCTTAGTTCGAGTCCTGTAAGAAAATGTTATGATCAAAAATGAGCTAAATATTTATTTATTACTTAATGAAAATACATTATTTACAATTAAATAATATTTTATCTATCATTCTAATATTGGTGCATTTTATTAAGTGTTTTTATCCTAACTAATATTAAGCATACGAAAGCTAGTTTGTTTGTTTGTTAAGCTTTGCCCGTAAACTGTTCAATCGTCATGAAAAGTTACATATGTATACTAAAGGCTATAGGATACTTATTTTGAAATGTTGTACGCATATTCCATTACAAGTCATTGAATTACATTACAATAATGATTATTAACACGAACTAAACGTAAAGCTAGTATGTCTCGTATACTCGTAGTTAAGGATCGCTTAACATGTGTTCAGGGCGATCAATCATTTTACTTTGTGCGCGAATACGGGTCAAAATGCTGATTAAAACAACTGGATCCTAGACCCTGACTACCAACCAATGTTCTCCGGTTCTATTTAAAATTAGAGCCAGAATTAATGTCAGAATAGAAGCAGTGGAGAAATATCAGCTAAGCTCCACTGTAATAGTACTTTTTTCTCAATAAACTTTACAGTCCTTACTATGAGGATAGCTCAGAAAACACTTAGTCTAACTGTACTCGTTTATTAACACTTGCAATTACACCTTCACTTTACTGAATATACTTTCATTTCAAAAAAAATATGCGCGTCATCTGACAGTAAGATATTTCTTATATTCCCTCCGTATAGTAAATACCTTCAATCTTAATTGTGAAGTTTTGCTATCGCCAGGTAGGTTTCATACAATACAGAATACGAATGAATTCATAAAATTGCCAAGCAACTTGAACAAATTTTAGATGAAGTTGCAATATTACTCTCGGCCACTAAACTCAAGATGAGGGTCAATCATGGCGCAAGCGAATGTACCCTCTATTGCAATTAAAGTAGCATGACGAAAATATTATTTTCCCTTACCGTAAATCGTTGCTAGAAATCTAGAGTTATTACTACCTTAGACCATACATCTAAGCTGTTGAATTATCAAAATCTTTATGTAAATAACGTTAACACGTCGCTCATTCAATAACGAAGTAACTTTTTATATTACCTTTAGTTGCCGTAATAAACTTATAGTAATTAGATTGACTGTAACACATGTGCTTAAAAGAAATAATTCAACAGAACAGCAAATAATGTATTTCATTCTAAAAAATCTCATGTAAGAAGCTACTCGTAGTCGTGCGAGTCCACGGCTAGCCTCAAATGCGCCATTGTCTGCGTTTGTCCCACATGCTCCATTTTCGCGGTTCTTGCCTTTTGTGTCGTAATTACTGACTCCCTTACTGCAACTAGAACGCTGCACAACCATCGATGTACCTACAGCTTCTGTTGAATACGCAATTATGATTATAAACACGCTTTTTAAGTTTTCCTTACTTATTTAGGGAAGATTTCATATTTATTTATTGCATACCACGTGTTACATATCAGGGTCATAAGTTAATATTACATTTAGCAAATCCATATGGACTATGTACAGTAGGGCACAGCAATTTAGAATGACTTGACAATTGGCAATTTCATGTGGCTAATATTTTTTTGTAAATTATGTTAAATTTTGATTCAGACTTAAAGACGAAAATCAACGATTGCAATTTGGTTTTAAGGTTGATTCTTTCTCATGGGCATTGTGCTGTTGACCATAGCGGCTTTTACAGTTTCGCGCGGACAGTAATTTTAAGGCGATATACATTTTGCACCCTTCACGACGCTATGGCACCAATTGCTGGGCTCTATACCACCCACTTTAATTCCGATGACACCCGTGTATAAAAAGGCCTTTAAAGCGCCTCCCGTCCTTGCTTTACTTTCCTACTTCTAGAGTCAGCAATCAATGATTTTCAAAAGTAGAATTTTATAAATAACTTTTTATTTCAAGAAGTTATGCTACGATTAAGTTAAGCTGAAATCTATTCGTGCTTAGTTATCCTAGACTGCTTTAGTTTGCAGTATGGATAACTATTTTTATGCGACTATTAGCGCAAGATTTTTGAAAGTTACCAAAATTTTTCACTCAAGATTCACTCGGCTTAAGCTGAGGCTCAGTCAAAATAACATTTATAACTACGAAAACTATCTTAACTTACAACTTTAATTCAAGCTCGCAATTTAGTATGCTGTATAGATTATTATATCGTATATCTCAGCCTTTGAGCTCATGTGATCATTATACAGATATGATAGCAACGCTACATTGTTTACCTTTCAAGTATGAGGTGTCTCCTGCCCACAAACAATTGGAGAGGATGCTTGTAATCGTATCCCTGGCTATTGTATTAATTAGCCCCGGGGAACATCGACGAGGTCACGCCGGTACAACTTGCCGATTTTGCTGTTGAAAAACATTAATATTAGATTATGCTGAGTCAGATTTGTGTTTCTGGGAACTTACTGTCTGAACATTTTTACTGTAACTGGTACTCATGAATTTTTAATTTTTACCCTTGGTCCGTAATCCATGGAATTAGTTCCAAATATCAATATGAAACATTAAATTTTGAGTTAAAAAGTTAAAAAGTTTAGTGTTCACGATGATAAAAAATTTAAATCAAGTGTTACGTTTTGAACATTTAACATTACTTTGTAATTATTATTTTTTTCACACTCATACCCCGCACTAAGTTTTCCTGTGTCGTAGGTGGTATGGACAATACAAATAACACATCACTAACACCCATGACACAAGAAACACAAGACAGATAATTAAATATCTGTCACAAATATTTGCCCCGGCCGGGAATCGAACCTCTCGCTTCGCAGGCAGAGTCACTACCAACTGGGCTACGGGGTCGTGTAATAATCCGAAAGTACACAATATTATGGTAGTAACCAGATTACTATTTAAATCCGGTTAGAAATAACTTATTGGATGCTTTGAATTCGAAAAGTCCAAAGTCGTACAAAATGTTTTGAATGATCAAACATCAACAAACAACATCGGCTTATATCAAACATCAACTCATTACATAATTAATGATGTGTTCAAATTTAATGGTAAATTAGAGGTTAACCGCTGTTACACAAAGCCCCTAATTCAGTTTAAAACAATTACAGAAGGGTAAAACATACCCCTAACGATGAGATTTATAAATGATCTGGTGAAAGTAGGGTGAATGTGGCTATTGTATCTTGCTCTAGTTAATTGCTGATCTGATTAATCTAAATGGAATTGGATTCAATTAACGAGTTGTTCGCTGACACTTGTAAACGTGAGCTATTTGAATTGATATCAAACAAGTCTGAAAATTCAACGGGGTGCATTTCGCTGGGGTTGGCTTGGACTGGATGAAAGGGAATTGGATATATTTTCGCGTAATTTCGTGTGTACGGCTATAGCTGCAAGATTGTATTAGGGGGCGAAATGAAATGGTTGAATGTCGATGTAACACGAACTTTATTAAATTAGTTGTAAATTTTTTTTGTATAGATGTAGAGGACTTGTTACAAATGCATCTTAGCCAATTTTATCTGTACGATTTGCACCATACTGAACAATACACGGGGTTTTAGAGCAAAGTCCGTCGTTTTGCAGGCATCTGGGCTCTGAAGGTCCCTGGGGTCTACACCACCTAGTTTTATCTTAAAGGTACTCGATGGTAGAGTTTAGTACCTGCGTGACTGCCAATCTTGCCTTATTATCCTCGTAGAATAACGTATCGACATGTTTCGAATTTAGTATCGGTGAAACAGTCATAAGCAGAACTTCTGTTTGTTTTTGACTGGCAACGCGTTTGTGATCCCTTTGCCGCTATGAATGTCGATGGGCTTCGGTTATAATTTATCACATGTCGGTTATTAACTTATAAAATGTATTACAAAAGCGTACAAAAATTAATATTAATTGTTTCGGTGCGGGTAGATATTACCTATAAAGAAAAGAAGGTAATAAGAAATTGATTTCGTAACGCGCGGCGAGGTCTTATTACAAGCGATTCATATTTAAACGCTGTCGGGCTGGTAATGTGTTAAACATTGCCTTCGCCTTTCAAATTACAAAACCAATAATTACATTCAATCACATTTAATTTCGGAAGCTTCAATTTTCGACGTGACGTCACAAAGCTAAATTACGCCTCGGAATTGTTGGCTGTCCACAAATTTGAAACTGTCGAGAGAATTAAATGTCGAGGTGTGATGCAAATGTTTAAATACAAAGTAATTTAAATTTCACCGGGAAATTACAGTCACTCAAAAATATGTAAACTCGCGGTATGTTGCAGTTATTGTATAGTCATTGTACATTGAGCAGACAACCCATAGGCAAGGTTGTGAGCGCGAGTGTTCAAGAAATAAAAGAGGGATAATAAGAAACTTATTCTTATCTTTGTCTAATCTGCGCAAAAAGAGAGAGACAGATAGGGTGCTTCATTTGCTTTCTTTTTTTTCGATGAGCACGTTTTAGGGTGGGTCCACTGGTCTATGTATAAGTATATAGGTTATTCACGATTCTTGTATTTGGTGTATAAAACAAATAAAAAGGGAGAGAAGATGGAATCCATACCTATGTTTGTCTATTCCGTGCGAAAATAGTTAGACAGATAAAGTGCCTCATTTACTTTCCCTTTTTATTAGGTGGACACATTTTAGGCAAGCTCGACAAGTGTTTGTATAATAACTACGTGGGGTATTCTTGATTATTATATTTGGGATGTATGTACATGGCTCCATCTATCCATGAGTCGCAGTTAAACTCGCCTGTCGTTGGGCTCTGTGCTACTCAGTTTAATCTATCGGTACACGTGAATGTTGTCGGTAAGTCCCAAGCTTTCATATTAGCAAAGCATCGGCACCGCCTTTGGTTTTAGATGTCCACACATAACACGCCCCAAACACGTCCCTAGTCCCACTGCTGGGTTCAGGTCTCCTCTCACTCTGAGAGGGCTTAAGACCATAGTCCACCACGCTGAACCAAGTGCAAGTTGGCAGACTTCACATACCTTCGAAAACATTACGGAGACCTCTCAGTTGTGTAGGTTTCCTTACGATGTTTTCTTTCACCGAAAAGCAAGTAATAATTAATTTCTAATAGGCACATAATTTAGAAAATTATTGGTGCGTGCCGTTCGGGAGACCAACGTTCAAACCACTGGGCTATCGCTGCTTTACATGTTCATCCATGTGCAATGCTGACCAGTTACGAAAGGCCATTTTCCGCATTTTCTTGTTTAATAAAAAAGCTGTTTACTAAACAACTCCATACCCCCAAGTTGAGAAAACTTTACGAATATATTACACCGGCCAGTTACAAACTTTTCAGCGACATTAGAAAGCCGTTCTTCCTGACATTAGATACAACACCCAAAAAATCCTTGCTTTGATTTTAGCTGGTAATGTGTTGGTTAAATGTTTTGAAATATGGAAGTCCATGGGCGGCGCTGGCAAAATTATACAAGGCTGAAACATTAGGCATTATTTTTCATTTCAAACATAATCGTTGGCAAGTGTAAATATTCAAATTCAAATTCAAATTCAAAATCATTTATTCATATAGGTATTCTTGATACTCTTATACACGTCATATTTTGCTTCTACTACCGTTTCGGAAAGGTGCTTT
>DWPQ01002341.1:0-10767 GCA_018251795.1 Perichares adela | reverse complement strand
GTTCTAAACTATGGCTCAGATCTCACACTGTGTGATTATCATAGGAAATTCTCAGTGAAGTAAATTTCCTCAGGTCATTTTCCTTCACCGAACACTAAGTGTTCATTAGTGTCTAATACACAGATAAATTCAAATAGTTACGGGCCTTGAGTGGGAAGCTGAATTTCAAGCCACTGGGCTATCACCGCTTACGGCGTTCCAACTTAACTAGCTTTATTTCTATGACCAGACCGTACTAGGATACAATATCTAAACGCTAAATAACTTTCAAAACAGAACAATAGAGCATCAGAACGTAAACAGACGCGCGCGACACCCAAACAATTCCACATAGCGATAAGCCCGGGAAATAGCAAGCGCGGGCGCGAATATCGTACCGTACCTACATTCAATTGAGATATCGATTTCACGAAGGAATATATCGTTGGTATGATTAAAATATCAATGGCTGCTTTCTCCCTGATTGTATGCAAACTACTCGATCGTTTAAATAAACAATGTAATTTTCCCCGGAGCTAGGCGCGAATCACGCCCAAATAAGATTCGCGTCGGCGTAGCGCGCGAACATCGTGAAACCGAATAATTATAATAACTTCGGAACTCACTACGGCCCTTTGTGTATCCCAGATGTGCTTTCACTTCGCCTGTCGTTTCGTTCACTCCGCCGTTGGTTTGGTTATGGTTATGCGTTCATGTAAATTATTTGTATAGGTGTAATTGTAATGTAGATTAGATGTGTTCCGATACTTGACTACGTTACCTAAGGTCTCCCACGCGTTATAACTTTCGTTAGCGTGTGTAATATGGAGTACTATGATACAATGTGTTTTTATGATCGCTAAAAAAATGTTAATAGCCGACAAGCAAGCAGAGTTGTTGTTTCTGATGGATATTATGCTGCTGGCCTTAGCGGTCTTTACAGCTTCACGCGGGCAGAAAAGCGAATTTTGAATTAGTCAGAATGCAAGCAGACGGGCCACATAATTGTACAGCACTTTCGTCCATAGACATTTGGAAGACCAGTGATTGGACCTTGTTACACCTGAGGATAGTACAAAGTGAAATAAGAGATTTCCTGCACCCTTGATTCCAAGTCAACCTGTCCATCTCGCGGAGAGCCTTGCTGGACAGCAAACAATGGCATCAACTCCCAACGACGGAGATGCCCAGTACCATCCAAAGTGCTGATGATACTTGCATCTGGTTATATGTACTGCCTGTATAGTTAGTCTCAACGGTCCTTTGGAAATCCAGTATAAAACTTTATTGACACGTTTTGGATTACAGCATCCGAAGCGTTATAAGCAGGTTAACCGCAGCTTCTTAGCCGACAAGTGATACATTCGTTATCACGTATGTCCATGAGCGCGGATCCACTTCCCACAAGTTAGCCTATCTGCTCATTTATCAGCAATTTTCGTAAAGATAGGAACAGGAGAACATAAAGCAACTGCATTAAAACGTCAATTATCTGTATTCAGTGTAAAAAATACATAAATTACGTCGAACCTGGTGATTATAAACTCATCGAGAGAATATATTGTCGAAAATATTTATTTCCGTTCATACTCCATTTTATGACAACAATACGATACGAACGCCGTGACGGTCCGGCCGGTTGCGTGGTTATCGTATCGCTGGCGAACGTGTTATTACCCGTTGTCGGTGCGATCTCGAATAAATAAATAACTTATCGTAACAAAAGAAATATCGCGGCTATTTAAGTAACGATATGCCGGTGAAAGCAGGCCCTTGTTTTAGGTTTCTTATTGTCGGTTTTCTATAAATTTATTCAATCCGGGAAATTGTTCTGATTATGTGTGGCTTTTCTAATATTTAAATTCCTTTGGGATGTAAGAGCCTGCGCCCTTGAATCTAAGCCAACTTCCGCTGGTGTTACAGCTTTGGTGTTACGGATATAATCATTGGTGGCCTTGATTAGTAAGTAGAGTAGTAAGTAAATATAGTTTATCAAACTGAGAGGTTTGATAGAGTTCAAGGTAATGAATCCACCATGTTGGATAAATGCCGACAGACATACTTCACTTACCTATTTGTAAAAACAGGAATATAGATAAGTTTCCAAATTCAAACTCAAAATTTAAAAAAAAATATCACTGATCCATTTAAGCAAGTCAATTTTTTTTCTACGAGCTTCCTCACGACGTTTTCCCTTATGGAGACAAATGATAATTGGTTCTAAAACATATTTAACTTAACTTAAGACTAAACTAAAACTTAGAGGAGCGTACACGATTCGACCCAGTCCTCAGTGTACGGAACCGCTATTCAAACCACCAGACTATCACTCCTATCAACATTGTATTCATGGCAACATACTCCTGTTCTCCGCTTAATTTACTGAAACACTAGTATATCTAGCAGGTATAAAGCTATTGCACATAATACCCAACTTATTATACCATAAACATGCTCCGCTGACTGTAACCTGTCGTCTATTCTATTAACTGGAACATATTTTCGCTTCCAAATCGCCATTTGTCGACGTTTGCATGAATGTAAATGTGGTCATTATGTTACATTTTACTGAAAGGTTACGTTTGGGATATTCTCGTCCTGTTTTGTTGAACAACATGCGACAATAACTGTAAGCAACGACCGTATTTGCTTAACAAAGCTAATGCGGTGGTGGGCGCCAAAAACTGACTGCTCATTGAATAAAATATTTATAGATTTCTCTCTTCCGTAATTGAATAAACAAGTTTTTCTATGACAAAACAATTGAATGTTCTTGTAACATTGCTATGCTAGTCCCCAAAAAATCTTTCATACTTGACACTTTAAGTGACGATAAACATAATTTTAAGTGACGTACAGTTATCGTGCAAGTATCCCGATGTTACCTTAATTAAGATACCAAACTATTGAATAAGGAAATTGTTCTTAAAAATTCCTGTATAGTGGCCGTAACGCGCAAAAATTAAAATTAATTTTTATTTTAACATTTTTTTATACACTGTTAACAATACATTTCAAAAGTTTGCATAAAAATTCATAGACTGGCCCTGGATTTAAAGGTATAAAGCTTACGGCACTCCACTCCACTCCACACACACGCAAGTTTGCCGTCTAAGATTAAGGAAAAATAGGAGGAAACTAAGTTAGCGGTAGTGCATTCTGTTTAAATTGAAGTCTCTGCATTCATATACCGACCGTTAAAACGTGACGAGAACAATGCCCATAGCGTTATTCATGAAATTCACGTTAGTTCAACCGATACACGTCCCGTTATTTTATTTTGTGAACCATGAATTAAACATATTGCCAAAACAATGACGCGTCTCTCGCCTTTTTTGGTGCATCGTTTGAGCTCGTTTATCACGAGACTTCCCTACAGGTTTTACTCAAGTAAAACAGGCAACAGGCATATGGTTCTGGACCATATTGTGATGGAATACGCTTAGTTTCTGTCAGATATGCGAAAAAAACTGTTTTTTCCTTGGGACGTTACGATAAACATCAAGCATTTTGTAATATAATTATCAGCATGATCATAATATGTTAACGTAATCATAATATTATTATCATCATATATAACATCGCGAGTAAACCTTCTAACTTAAAATAAAAAGGTGGAATGTCTTGCTTTCCTCCCCTTTCGCTGCCCTGTGATGAAATCTTTGTGTGGACACTACTACTCTATTCTTCCTATACCTAACCTTCGTAGTGTACACATCAGCTCTTTGCCACGCCGCCAAAATTTATAATTTTAAGTGTTTACTTACTCTGACAGCTTGTTCATGTTAACTTAATTACCCTGAGTAGTAACAAAGTAGTATGACAATGTTGTAGGTTTTATTTTTAATATAAAAAACCATTATTTCATTACTATTACATTTATAACACAACGGCCCTTCCTCTCGTGTATTCTAAACTAAAACATGTGTACACAAACGCGTTTACCATAGCTGTGGGTTGCGTTTCGTTGCATAACTTCCGCGACTCCATACTCTGTGCTTACATCGATTGACAAATTTGACAGCTGTCAGATTTGAGCACGCATTTTTGTCTAACCGTCCACTTTGATTTATAGGTCCCTAGAGACAGTACGCTCGGTACAAACGTAACAAATAGTTTTCTTTCTGTAACTGCATATCTGAAGTACCCGTGAGGTAATGTTGTGCAAAATAATTATAAGACATATTACACACGCTACCTACTTGAGTAATAGCTTTTTGCATTGGCATTTTAGAAGATGAGTCACGTAATGGTTAGTGGACTTTTGTAACGATAAAGGCTTCACCGACGCACTACCAGAAGTGCATGGGAAGTGGAAAGTGGAGGACTGTAAAAGAAACAGAAAAACATTTCACTGTTTATTTCATGAAGATAATTAGATTCTTAAGGAAGTCTGGCAGGTAAAAAAACTGCTAACATCAACGCATAACTTTGGGATTAATCTAGGCGATACAGATCTTTGGTTTTAGTCGTGTATGAACAAATCGTGTTAGTATATCGGGAAATACGAAGACAGGCAGGGTCATTACTAACAAGGTCATAATCGATTACATTCTCTAAATATACATAGCGTAGTCGATGTCTATTAAATCGATACAGATTACTCAGCACATCACTAATTTCACGGACAATTGAAATTAACAAGCAGTGAATCAACGCAGACAATAATTCAGTCTTGTCGGAAACGTAAATGCGTGTAAATATTAAAGAGAAAGAATGATGAGCAAACATTTATAAAAAAACTTTTTGAACGACGTATTTCATCACTCGGATTCTCGACTTGCAATAACTTATGGTGATATTATGCGCACTCAATTACAGATGACCGTCTGTTATCCCCGAGGACGGAATATCGACAAATATTAAACAATGAGATATTGTAGACAGATTTATAACTTTCTTGGTTGTAGAATAACAGCTGTTGCTTTAACGCGCTACGAGCAGGGTCATCGTGCTTACTAAACCTTACTAAGCTATCTTACGTATGTCTTACTAAGGTTCTGTCCGCGCGATTCCGCGTGAAGCTGTAAAGGCAAAGGCCGCTAGGGCCAACAGCAGAATGTCCAACAAACAAAAACCTAACTAAGCAATAGAATTGTTTCGTAAACAGGTGTGGATTAAGGCTAAATAGTAAAACCACAATGAGAGACAAAATGCCATTATGAAATTTTGTCATTAGCGGTCAAACAACGAATTATTTTTTACGTCAATAACCGACAAATGAGCATGCGGGCTTATTGCTTATGCTTACTAGATGGTAAGTGTTAAGCGCCGTCCATATCCTAATTATTTATTTATCAGTCAAACATGTTATATTTTTGTATCCCTATAACATATATGTTTTCTATATTTGCAAGTATTTCCAATTATCTTATTATTATTTTCTTGTTATAAATCAGTTTTTTTTCTTCAGTATCGTTTATCGAGCTTGTCTGTTTGGCCCGATGGTTAGCTGGTAGAGAATTCCTAAAGCATTATGCACGCCATTTGTACCGTAATATTTTATTGTGGTTAATAAAGTGTAAATAAATATATCTCAGAGAAATGTAATTGAATATAACCAGGGAAGAAACTAATATATGTAATATCCTGAATAATCTTAAGTTAAGATAGGGTATTCTAATTTTATGACAAGTAATTGAAACTTAACGAGGGAAAATGAATTTCGCTGTTAAGACCAGAGAAAACAAGAAAGTTTTACAACACACACACAAAGACTACTTAGCTTCAGCGGCGGCGTTGCGTAAGTACTAATAAACATTTCTAGTAGACATAATTCGCTGCTTTAGTGATGCGACATTCGTTTGGAATCAATCACGCAGCGCCTGCGTGCACTTTCACCGCCCTAAACAGCTGTGATGTCACTCCATTCTAGGGTTGGCGACGTGTCCACTACAACCATCTACGTTTAGAACGTGCAATTTTTGACATTTCATTAAATTTATTCAGATAAATATTGTAAATAAAATTATATGGTCGATTTTGAATGGCGTAAGATAATTATAGGCTTAGAGGCAAAATTTTACTGCGAAATTTTACTGTCGGGTTATTATGGGATTATTAAAATGTATCAGTTATATTTCCAAGGCAATTAATAATTGTTCCGATAACGAACTTTAACGTGTTGAATTAAAAATGGTTTTCAAACAGTTATTACTTATTTCCAGATGACCTGGCAAATATAGACCTACCTAGACTAAATCTTTAATAACACAATTCGTCAATAAATTTATACGTAATATTCATAGTGTATATGATTGGGAGTTGTCTGTGTATTATTGCAATAATACCTACTTATGTAGTTAAGTACTGTAATGTATAACAGGAAATCCATAATTTTCTGCGATAACTTTAAACAACATAGAATCGAAGAGGTCCGTCGAATTTAAAACTTGACTTGTAACTGTAAAATGTTACCCATACATAGTTTGTGTACAAAAAATATATTTGCAAGCAAACATTCATACATCAAATTGATCGGAAACGCATTTGAGTGACGTGCGGGTTCTTAGAAAACATGAGCTTAAAAATTTAAATATCAAGAGGGCAGTATACGATTGCAAACGGTGTCAAATCTGCAACAAATGTCAAGGTAAATGCAACCTTACTGTGTTATTAAATAGGGTTAGTGTTTTTTTGCTACGACTAACATTTGCGAATTCGTGATCAAAAGATCGTGCGTTCGATTCGATGCGCGGAAGTCTTAAGCTCCGGCACACCTACACGACCCATTGTTAATTACAATATTATTATCCATGAATCTTATTGCGCTAAACGACGCTTACACAAATAAATGTATCTCAATTATATCGGAGATATATTTTCTAGCATCAGAGGCAGACCTTACGTTACATTTGTAATACTTGTAATGCCCACAAGGAAGTTAATTTTGAGACAAAGAGGTCCTACATAAAACATTAGGCCGTAGAAAGTGGGTTAACTCTGATCTAACATGGACTCGCTTTTAGGTGCAGATAGAAATATTGTCTTGTACTTACGACCCGAATGTCCAGCTGTTGTGGAAATCCATCTACATCGCGTTTGATTTAATGCCAACAAGATATGTTCACAGAGAGGTTTACGTGGTAAGCTGATGTATTAGATAATCGTCGTAGCCTAAATGATGTATCCAGAAGCGATTTTGTAGGACAATTCATTGATTCTAATAATTATTTTAAACGATTATTGCTTATAAGATTTTTTAAATAAAACAATTAGAATTGTAATGAATCTAAACTTACGGCAACACTCGTCCTCATAAATCGCGCAATACAAAAATATATTGATAATCACTGGAAAAACAGTGTTTTATTCAGCTTGTATCGCGCTTCGCATAATGTATCAATGGGCGCTGAAAACAGGAAAACTTTGCTACGTTCTGCAAAAGTATTTGTACAGTGGCGGATTGAGGCGATATCAAGCGAGATTCCGAGAAAAAATCTTTTTGTTTGCCAAGGCCAGAGCTTGTTGAATCTAGAAAATTTCTGACGTCTTTTACAAAATACTTGCAGACGTACTTTCTGTAATATTTTTACCTCATTGTTTTCCCTTCATTTATCTTCTGAATCACGTGATTCATACATTAAATTACATGTTGTCTCTAGAGAATCGAGACTTCAAAGCTTGTACGGTAAAATAGATGATGATTTAGTTAAGATGATTAAATCAGTTTGTAGAATCTGAAACTAAAATATTCAGTTACATAATGCTTACTTAGCGGATTACAACTGATCAGGGTATGGTTATAAACACAACCATATTTAGCAATAGAAAAATATGTCAAACTTTTTGTTGAGAATCGTGGATGAAAGACCATTGGACTAGTTAAAAACAAAGGCACAAGGGCTTAGCAGTCTGTTTATGGCCACAGTCGATGTAAAGCGTACAACAATAAAACCTTTTTTTCTCATTACACGCACAATGGCGGCAATAAATGGGGAGTCGGTCGCTCGCGCAAACGCTCGGCGTGTTCGTATTGTTGCCGGCCACTCGACGGATTTCACTGTGGGCTTTTTATATGATTTTTTAATGCAACAAAGTGCGCCTTTTACTAGCGTTGTTTTGTTACGGCGCAGACTCTTTATGATCGGCTCATACCGATGAGGCCTATTAGAGCAGCAGGTTCGTCCTATTAAATGTGAATAATGCGTACGTTACTGCAACACAATTGTGGGCATAAACCTGCCAATATAACTTTCATATATTTCGTTTTATCTGCTTTATAGTGTAGGTGAAATTGGAAGTTTAAAGTTGGATTTTTACTTGTATTATTTTGGTTCTAATTTTTTTTTTAACTTAAAAGGATATAAAAAACATCAAGGACATGTAGTAAACGTTTTGGTTAATATGTCAATTGCTAAAAAAATACTCATAATAGATCTACTGAAAATTATTAACACCTTTAGTACTTTGATTATTAATTTTGCATCACAAAACCCACTACACGTTTAGTTTATCACGTTTAGCACATCGATTTCGATGGGCCTTAATGAAGGGCGCCAGGACTATAAGAAACTGCTGATATCCTGATTTCCTGAGCTGTTAAACTATCCGTCAAATTTTAGATCAGCGGTAAAGGACATTCTGAGTATTTAAAATGAAGAATCCCTGACCTTTCAAAAGTTACCATAGCCAGTTTTACCATGAACTGGAACACTATGATAAAGAATGCTCTAGCTCTCATGTTCAACAATCTCGTGGCTGCAGTAACCCAGTAACAGAAATCTTTAGCAATGTGACTACGAGTAGACACAGCTAGTTCTATAGACTCCGCTATCGGTAGCCATGCAGCATACAAGATCTACATGACACCAATAAATCGTCTGACACTGCAACATGGCCCATTCGTCTCGCTGCGGGCTCGACAAATTCCCCACCGATCCGCGCTTGTTGGATAAATAACGAGATATCGCTCGCGAGTGTGACAAATGGTAGCCGGTGTTTTCCGGAAGTTAATGAGCGAAGTGTTTGGATTTATTGATAATGTCGTTTGTTTGTCTCTGGTTTTTTGCTATTGGCCCTAGCGGCCTTTGCAGCTTCACGTGGATAGAGAGGCGAGCTTGGAATGCTCAGCCAGAGAAGAACTTAAACTAGCGAAGCAGAGCTGATACCTCTACGAAAAAAAGTGACTGCGAGCGTCCTATTGTTGGTAGACATAAATCCACACAACCCTTGATTAGTTGAATTCACTGAGAATACCAGGGACAACTTCTAAGTATGCAGGTGTATACCTTACGATGTTTTTCTTTACAAAACAAGTGTCAATTTGTTTATACACCCAAAACTTTGCGAGGTTTTTGCAAGCTTTACTGGTTTAGCTGTGCATGACCAGTAACCAACTAGAGTACGCAATCATCTGATTGGAAATTACGTACATGCTTATCAATATTAAAAACTTTATATGTTTTTAAAACAACATTATATTTTTTATATTAAAAAGACGCCACCAATATGGTATACCAGCGAAGCACCGCGAGGTTTTATACACTGGTAGTGGATAAGCAAAATACCACATCGTTTAACTTTCCCAAGCAATAAATCACCGGAACAGCGCGGTGAAGACAATGCACTTATTGTTTTAGTGCAGCGAGCGTTATACACACCTAATCGGACAGATATTAATACCGAACAGCATGAAATGGCCGTCCCGTGCCAACATTAGTAGGTATTTCCACTGCACACTGTTTGATACACATAGCATAGAACAAGGCAGAGAAATCGTAGATGGAATGAATAACTGAAAATATGTCGTTTTCGAAGTGCAGTGTATACCTATTCTCCAATAGTATCTCTCCTGTAGGCATACATATTAGAAGTAGGTAATTCTGATTAACGATATGTGTAAGGATGTAGGTACTGGTACTGACTGCTTCTCTAAGATTTTCAGCTCTCTTGCGTATTTGAACATACATATCACTTGCTTTGTCTACATTAACCTGCCTAAATTGCTTTATAAACCTTAGTAAGTACGCAAGTTCTCAGCTGAAAATTGTTCATGTTTTAAAATGTGACTGAAATAATAAATACTTAGTCATTACCATTTAGAGACCAGGTGCTACTCAGCAGTGGAACAGTTACGGGTCGTGAGGAAAAATGGTCATAAAGATTTAAATAAACGAACCAAGATATTTCCCCAGAAGCAGATTACAATGTCTCCAGAATAAGGCAAGGCAAAACGGTATATTAATATTAATGTTTATACTTACAAGTATCTCGGTTTCATAGAGATTGGTGAAGACAATGGCATTAAATTTGAATGCAACTAAGTAGTAGGTGACATAAATTTGGAAATGGTACTCGTATTTTAATATTACGACTTTTCCGAGTCTAATCTACGGCTTGATACGCACGAGTCGGTAAAGTATGGGTTTTCGCTACTAAGTTACATTTCCTATATCATTTCTAGGATAAATGTGTATTTTATCCACTATTCTAACAATTGGATAACGTTGCTCTTTTGTATAAGGCCTCAGTGAATCAAGCAACTTAAAGACGCGATCCACGTGCGTGGCTAGATTTCAGACATTTATAACATCACTAGCTGATCCCGTCATCGTTGTTTCGCCATATAAAAGTTGGCGTAAAAACATAAGCGTCGGTGGTAGAAAGGAGAAAATTGGGGGTTGTATGTATTTTTTGGTCACACATCATAAAAAAAATAAAAAAAAATTACTCCACAAAATAAAATATGTTGGGCATGGTCCCCCCTTAAAACTTAGGGGTATAAAAAATAGTTTACAACCTATTCTCACACCTACCGAATATACGTATAAAAATTCATAAAAATCG